>CAMOHE010050080.1:67538-131407 GCA_946598075.1 Artocarpus hirsutus
GAAGGTAGCCTTCTTGGGGCACAAGATCAAAGATGGCCAACTAATGATAGAAGATAGCAAGGTACATGCTATCCAAACTTGGGAGCCGCCAACCAAAGTACATGAGGTACGATCTTTTCTTGGGCTAGTAAATTATTACCGTCGATTCATCAAGAGCTATTTGGCGAAGGCTGTTCCACTGACCGACCTTCTTAAGAAGAACAAGGCATGGGACTGGACAGATAAGTGTCAACAAGCCTTTGAAGATCTAAAGAAAGCAATCAGTGAGGAGCCCGTACTCAGCCTACCCAATCACACCATACCATATGAGGTACACACTGATGCCTCAGACTTTGCTATTGGAGGCGTTCTTATGCAGGAAGGACACCCAATTGCATATGAAAGCCGGAAGCTCAATGAGACCGAGCAACGCTACACAGTGTAAGAAAAGGAATGACAGCCATCATCCATTGTCTTAGAGTGTGGCGCCATTATCTACTTGGGTCAAAGTTTGTGATCATGACTGACAATGTTGCAACAAGCTACTTTTAGACCCAAAAGAAGCTCAGTCCAAAGCAAGCTAGATGGCAAGACTTCCTGGCCGAGTTCGACTATGTCATGGAGTACAAGCCAGGAAAAGTGAACGTGGTAGCTGATGCACTAAGCCGAAAGACAGAATTATCTAGCATTTCCCAAGTCACTAGCCCATTGGTAAGTAGAATCAAGGAGGGATTAAAGGCGGATCCTCGAGCATAAAGCATCATCGCCTTGGTGAACGAGGGCAAAACATGGAGGATTGACTAGCTGATGACATCCTCTACACCAAAGGCAACCGCATGTACGAATCGAAGTGGGCCAACTTGAGAAAAGAACTGATAAAGGAGTGTCACGACTCCTTATGGGCGGGACCCAGGTATGAAGCGTACACTTGCTCTCTTGAAGTCTGTCTACTACTGGCCTAATATGCGAGATGGGGTTAAGGAATATGTACGGACTTGCCTTGTTTGCCAACAAGATAAGGTAATCCAACAGCAACCAGGGGGCATGCTTGACCCCCTACCTATTCTAGAGAGACCATGGAAGAGCGTCTCTATGGACTTCATCACCTGCCTTCCGAAGTCCGAAGGGTATGGAAGCACCATGGTCGTGGTGGACAGGTTTAGCAAGTATGCAACATTCATAGCAGCAACAACGGACTGCACCGTATAAGAGGTAGCTAGGCTATTTCTTCGCAACGTAGTCAAGCTATGGGGCATTCCAACAAGCATTGTCAGCAACCAAGACCCTCGCTTTACTGGGAGGTTTTGGACGGAGCTGTTCAAAATGCTAGGGTCTGACTTGAACTTTTCAACAAGTTTCCATCCGCAAAGCGACAGTCAGACAGAACGCATCAACACTTTTATAGAGCTCTACTTGCGGCACTATGTGAGTGCCAACCAACGGGACTGGGCCAAGCTTCTAGATGTTGCACAATTCTCCTACAACTTGCAACAAAGTGAGGCCACCAACAAGAGTCCTTTCGAAATCATCATGGGACAACAACCAACCACTCCTCTTTCCCTTGCCACTCGTTATGAAGGGAAGAGCCCTGCTGCATTCAAGTTTGCCAAATCATGACATGAGCAGGCAGAATTGGCCCGGGTAGCATTGCACAAGACGACAAAGTGCACGAAGAAATGGGCAGACAAGAAAACGAGGCATGTAGAGTTTAAGGAAGGAGACCTTGTCATGGCAAAACTTTTGCCTCAGCAATTCAAGGCATTCAGGAAGGTCCATAAGGGGCTAATGCGAAAGTATGAAGGACCTTTCGAGGTAATCAAGCGCATAGGTAAGGTCTCGTATAAACTGCATCTCCCACCCAAATTGAAGATTCATCCAGTCTTTCATGTAAGCATGCTCAAACCATACCATGAAGACTTGGAAGATCCAGCAAGAGGAGTCTCCCATCGAGCACCCACAGCTGTGGTCACCTCCTTTGACAAGGAAGTCGACAAAATACTAGCGGATCGAGTCGTCCAAAGACGAGGTGTGTCAAGTTATTGGGAGTACTTTATCAAATGGAAAGGATTGCCCGACACCGAGGCCAGTTGGGAAATTGAGGAGGCACTTTGGCAATTCAAAGACAAGATCCAACACTACCATGGGGACACGACGAAGGCGTCGCGAGCATAGGTGGGGGAGAATGTCATACCCCACTGAGCCACGAAGGGGCCACACATTTGCCTTGGGCATTTTTGAGAGTAGGAATTGGCCCAAGGAAGGTTCTAGAAGAGTCCGGAGTGTTCTACAACGTTCCACACCATTCTGGGAGGTTCCGCCATAATCCAGAAGCATCCTGAAGAACCCATAATAGCCTGAAAGATTCAAGACTTCTCTGAAACACTCTAGAACTTTAGAGTACTAGGAACATTGTAGAATAGTATATAATTCTCTAAAACACTCCATACTTGTAAATACCATCAACACTTTGCTAGAACATTCTAGAGAGTAAATAGCAACCATAGGATCAAAGCAATCATGACCGTCCATTCGTTAGGAGGGTGCCTATAAATAGGACCAACCCCTCATTTGTAATCCATCCAAGAGAAATCCAAGAATCTAAGCCTTGTAAAGTCTCTTAGCTTAATACAAGCTTCCTTTCAAAGTTCTCCATCTTCTCTTGAGTTCTCTTTTATTATAGGCAAGAGCGTGATAAGTTAGGCTGACTTAGCATCGGGATTATGTTAAGGCCGCACGAGTACCTTCAGAGAAAGTAAGCTCGTGACAGTTGGTATCAGAGCGGGGTACTGCCTGCCTGGTGTGTGGACTCTCCACGGTCCAGTGGAACCCTCAAGGGAGCCAATCCATGACGGGGCGTCACGCGATTGGGTGGAGGAGAATGTAACGTACAAAAAGTCCCACATCGGCTAGGTAGAGGACCGAAGAGCAGTACTTAAGTCTCTAGCTGGTCTATATGGAGATATACTATGGTCACGGATGCCGCCCTGCTAATCATATTCAACTTGGCAATTCATATATCCCAAGCAACATATCTTTCCTGTCAATAAAAAAGTCACGAAAGAATTACTACTATTCTTGCAGCATAATTTAAAGCAGCTAACTCCTCATCAAGAGAAGAGCCCACAGAGCTAGGGGACTGGCAAAAGCACTCTTAAGAAAACCATGACAATACTTTAGAATATGCAACCGTGTCAAAGGCAAAGGGATCTTCACCCTGTACCTGGGTCGTAAGAGGTGGAGTGACTAATTATGTCTGCTTGAAAGCTACACTTATTGTATGACAATTGAGAGAAGATTCTCTCAATTGTCTGTATTTTTTTATGTAGCATGCAAATATGCTGAACAAGGTTATAATCTGTTTCCTTTTGCAAATATGCTAAGCTCCCTAAGGTTCAAGTTTAAAGGTTGGATATTTATGTTTCTATTTATTTATTTATTTCTTGAATTTTATCTGTTTTTGTTGTTGACACTGAATTCCTTTGACATCCTTCAGCCCACATTTTCAGAGCTATCCTCGACCAGATAAGGAATATCAATCTTTTTCTATTCTACACAAAGAGAAGTCATTAGATTTGGTAAGCATATACTTTGTGGTGGTTTTCTCCTGTTGAACTTCCACCGTGTTTATTTATATTCTTGTTGAGTTCTGTTAGATCTTTAAGAATTCAATTTTCAAAACCAAATGCTATGCCCTCTAACCAATTCTTCATCTCACTATGCTCTTGGTAGAAGAGGAAGTGTAAATCAGGGGGTCAATGAACTCATTGAAAAGAACAAAAGTCTGCATTCAAGATCTCTCGTGAAAGAAAATGATATAGCATCTTATAAACGAAACAGGAAACTGGGTTTTAACAGAACCGTGAAGTTCCCATTTCAAGTCAAGTTTCTGACTTCATTGCCATCGATGGATCTAAATCTTTTAACCCCGTGTTTCGGTCATTCAAGAAGTTCTTCTCAGCTTCTCTCCCAGGATCTATTATTGTATCTAAAGCAACATCACCAACATCAAGACGATCTTGCCCACCTCGTGCCACAACACCAATTCAAACTCTGTCGGGGTTGTCAAAAGTTGTAAATAAAACAAAAAGAACAAATGAAAGTCTGAGCAAGGAAGTTGTTAAATTAAGAGCTCAGGTATGCTGATTTTTGTTTTTGCAGTAAAACATAACACTAATTTTTTGTCCTTTTTGTTTTGGATATACAACCTAAACTAGCTACATTTCTTCAGAAAATGAGCCATCCTACTTGAGAGGAATAAGTACAGAGGTCCCAGTGAGAAATAGTCAAATTTGTTGACAAATTGGTGTAACATCTTCCTGATTACTCAAATAAATACATAACTTCCATTTAGAGGAATGGTGGTTTGAAGTTCATTTTTTGGGTGAAATTTGGTTGGCCTAGCATTAGTGTCGGATTCTCAATTGATGATGGGAAAGTGAAATGATGCTATCATGTTTGTTCTTCTTTCGTAATTTATCCAATTCAATAAAATAAGTTTTTTATTGTAAAAAAATGATTGTTTATACGGCTTTCAACTTTGAGAATTAAGACTATGTGGCTCTAACATTTATTATTTTTATGTTACTTACAGGCCTTTAGGATGCAGATTATAATATTAGAATAGACTCAATAGAGAGTTTACAGTTTTTTTCTAATTTATGGTATTAGCTGCGAGGAGCTATGTGTTCTTTTTCTCCTACTTAACCTATGATGTAGGTTGAAGATCTCACTTCGCGATCTCAGCTTCAAGAAATTGAACTGGGGAAAACCACCCAACAGCTAAAGGAAGCTATTGCAAGAGCAGCAGAAGAAACAGCGAAATGCAAGGCAGCAAAGGAAGTAATCAAGTCACTTACTGCTCAAGTGAGTTTTGCACTTTGTTGGCAAATAAATGAATAAATAAATGCATAAAAAATAAATTCTGTGAACTTTGCAAGGTAGAAAAGTAACAAGGATGAACTCAAACATAAGATGGCTTAAAAATAAAATTAACTAATGCTTTGTTGTTTTTTCATTGCAGTTAAAGGACATGGCTGAAAGGGTACCTACTCGAACAGAACGGAGCAGCAACAAACTCTCATTATGTTTTGCTAGTCCTACTCAGGACATATCCACTGCTGCCACTGAAGGAAGGAACAGTCCAGTGGTCTGCTGTGAACTGGAATCAAATCAAACAAACAGCCTGATGATTTGTAATGCAGCGAGCGCCGTTAGTAATAATGCTTTAACTGATACCGAAGTCTTGCATTCAGAAACAACAACTAAGAATAAGGGTAGAGCGGCGAATCACGAGACTGCAAATGGGGATGAATGGGTTGAGCAAGACGAGGCAGGTGTGTATTTTACTCTTGCTTCCTTGCCTGGAGGTCTCAAATACCTTAAACGTATCCGCTTCAGGTACGTTATAATCATCTGCCCCTGTCCCCAAAAGTGCATTTAGGCATAGTTGAAAATTAGTTCCATTCAAAAATTAGGTACCTATAATATTTGTGTCACAATCCGTTTTTTTTTTTTTTTTTTTTCTGTGATAAACCTTTTCTTATTTATGTATATACGGAAACTTAAGAAAAACTTTTTTTTTTTAAATATATTTTACACACATTTGTTTACACATACGTTGGTTTTAACAAATGTCGAAATACAAACATACACTTGTATTTACAAAACAACTTTTCCATTGTAATACAATTCTCCAAACATTACTTTCAAAATATCTTAAAATATACTACAGCGGAAACTAATTGCGGCGGAATCCATATCCGTTCTACACACCGATCATCCCTCCGCCAGCTCATTCATTTAATTATTCTGACCTTCTCGTCGGAATACCTACAGCATGAAATACTTAATGAGCTTACACCTAGTAGGTCCCATATAACCCACATGCACGATTAATTAATAAAATGTATGATCCATTCATGCTTTCTTATAAACCTTCCTTATCATTTTCATTTCTTATCTTTAACTAGGGCCCAAGTGGTCGTACCATTGCGCACTTAGGTCTACGTAACACCGTGACCATACTGTATCCTTAAAATCCTCTTAAGTCAGGAGTCGGTATGACACTTTTCTTAATTTCTAGTAATATAATTACCAGTCCATTTATTATGGTTAACATACCATGCATAAAGTGATAAACACATGTTATACACAAAACATAATTATTCTCGTACAATATTGTACACACAGGTACATACTTTTATACTCACCGGTATACACTAATTTACACACCGGTATACAATATAATATACACACAGATATTTATTTAGTGTACTCACAGGTATACACCATCATACTTATAAATACTCATGTCATAGCATACACATAGGTATACATCTTAATTTATACACAGGTATATATATACACATATCACATTCTATACCTACAATTCTATATTGTAGGTGGGATGAGTACTTACTTGATTTTGTGTACTACATAAATCGACCTTGATTTTCCTCTGTCCTAGACTTCTAGGATCCTATTGGCCAATTTCAAAGCCATTAGCCAATATTCACTATGTTTCAACACAAAATGATCGTTAATTAATTAACTGAGTTGCATAACTATATACAACTCTGAAAACCACTGGTTTTCTTAATTCTATCTAACTCTATCCTATCGTCTCTGATGAAGGGCGGGAATCTTTCTAATCATTTCCTTTTCTCTTTTGAAACATTTTAGAGCAGTTTGGGTTATTCAGGCAAAAATGACAATTTTGCCCCCATTGGCCTAATAACCTACTAGAGCTTGATTTCGTTATTCTAAAGAAGATAGTCACGTGCTAGTTTTAAAATAATACTCTAGTGGATCGGATCTCCTTATTTCACATCTATGCCTCATTTTAGCGAAACTTCGCAATTTAGCTCCTAAACTGAAAATTTTGACAATTTTGCCCGTAGGGCTAAAATTTTTCTCTTTAAACCAAAATTCCCTATTTTTCATAAGAAACATTTTTACTCAAAGTACCACACCTGAAATCATTTTAAAAAAATGCCATTTTAACATTTTTTTACTTTTAACAAATTCTTAAAAAATTAAAATCTCACAAATGGTTGAGATTTTCGATGAACCGTCCTATAAGCCTAACAGTTTCGTCGAGATCTACAACTTTTGTGTTTTAACTTTTCTCAAATCCTCACTATACAGGGGTGTTTTTGGGCCTTTTTTAAATCTTCCGAGGGAAAATTTTTTCTTTCAATTTAATCCTTAGGGTATTTTTGTAAAAATCCATCTTAAAACTGTAAATCTACCCTTACAAAGGCAGTGTCAACCTTTGTTTGAATCCTTTTCCATGCCTAAACATCATTTTTGAAAAACTAACACTAAAATTCCAAAAATGTTACTTTTTACACAAACTACTAATTTCAACATTTAAACCTTAATTTCACAACATCAACATACCAAAATTCATATTTCTATGGGATTCAATCAAAAATTAGCTCAAGAACCCATACACCTTTGAGAAAATAAAAATCAAAACAAAAATCATAAAATTTCAAAACTTTAAAGTCAAAACTTACTCCAAATAGCACCTTTTGATTTCTAACCTTCCAAGGCTCCTTTAGATCTCCTTCTTAAACACTATTTTCATGCAAAAACACCATAAATTAACTTCCTTTCTTTTTCCCAAGAAAAACCCTAAAAACCGTTAAAAAAGTTTAGGTTTTTACCTTAAAACTTGTGGAAATTCCTTGAGTTTTGCCTCTTGAACTTAAGTGGGGTTGTTTTTGCTTAGTTTTGGGGTTGAGAAAATTTTTGAGAGGGTCCTTCAATGGCTGTCGTGTAAGTTGTGGAAGAAGAAGGAAGAAATTTTTTTGTGATAAACATGCATTTAATGCTTCCTCATCCACTTGGTTACTTATCAAATAACCCTTTGGGTTACCAAGTGTCACCGTGTGATTGGGCCACCTTTCATGGCTTGGTGGCCCAATAAAAAGATAATAGGTGTCCACTTTGTGGGACCTAAAAATTTACATTGTGTAATTTTTCACCATACAGTATTTTTCCTACACTAACTCGTAACCTTAGACTGTGTAAACTATTTTACTTACCTTTGGTTTACTTTTGGAGGCCAAACGTAATATTTTTCATATCTGCGTTTTCACTTAGCTGTATACTTGTACTTCGTTGGCTTCCCTTTTACACTGGTTTGGATCTCGGTGGACTCTATGTCTTACTCATATTCTAAGTACCCATTCGTTTGTATTATAATTTTACAATTAATTGTGATATAAAATTTATTTTATGGATATTATTTACAAATTTTTGAGTAATTAAACTCATAAAATCTGTATTAAAAATATCCAACATTATATCACATTCGCAGAGAAATTTTCAATTAATACTGCTTATTTACACATTATCGTAATTTTACAATAATTATAATTTTTAAAGGTAAATTCATTAATTAAACTTAATTTAAATATTAGATTTTATTAATGAATTTCCTTGGTCATTACAATTTGAGGGTGAGAATGTTTGGTTATGATCTTTTACTTCTTTCATATATATAGCTGTTTGGGATACCAACATGAATTAGGAAGTCTATTTTAATCCATAAGCCCAAGGGCATAAAACTCCATTGTAAGCCAATATATTTTTAAGATAAAGCATCATTTTTTTTACCTTACAGTAACCTGATTAAGTAATCTCTAATCCCCTTATATGATCAATCATATATGACCTATTAGGAACCTAAATGACTTTGTCTCCATAGTGCTAAATGCATACTTTGGGGGAACTAGAATTCGGTTACTAACTTATGTACCTAAAATCCTATCATTCTCAGTCGAAAACAATTCAGCGAGAAACAAGCAGAACAATGGTGGCTACTAATAGGTGTAGAGTATATCAACACTTCAATGTTCATGTCGTTGACAAGTCTAGCATTGTCTAGGATGGAGAAAGGTTAGCTCACTGCCCTGCCACTCGTCCAAGCACATATGAGAGTGGTTTCCAAATGGAAATCTTTAGAAAACTCGGATGCTTTGCATGAATTTGGCTGCCAATGTTGGGGGAATTAGGCACCTCCTAAGTCCAAGAATAGCAAGAACGAATAATTGTAGAAAAAAATTGGAGAAAAGAAGAATAGAGAGACACCAAATTTTTATACAGGTTCATCCAAATTTGAGACTACGTCCTGTTTCTACCCACTGTAGATTCCACTATGATGAAGGAGATAACATATTATAAGAGAAATTTATCATACACTCTCAAATAGTGTTTCTCAAATCTCTCTTCTACCTAGCACCCTATGAGAATTTTTCTCTCAATAATGGAGCTCTCACACAAAATATGCCTCACATAAAATAATGCCACACACTCTCTCAATCCCTAACCACCTTATGTCTATTTATACCCTAAAGAAGAGAAAAATAACAACTAATGAAAAACGCTAGTAGTTTTCCGTTTTTTGCGTCAAAAAACCCGTAAAAAATCAAGCAATATAGCGCCTTGGTGCCATAGTGCTTACCTGCCAGCGCCACGGTGCTGCCTTGCTGCCCACGGGCATTGCGGCGCCCAACCTTAGCGCTGCAGCACCCCGAATCTGCCTTTTCTCTCATTTTTCTTCCTTTTGCTAGGTTGTTGACTTGATTTGGCTCCACACCTGCAATAGCCAAAGTGCTAGATATGTTTTCTAATTGTGTAGATATGATGTAATTTTTCCTCGCATTCTCGTCCTTCTGGAATGTGTACAAATACATGTATATTAATATTTTGCATGTATATATGTCCCTATACATCTCATATTCATACTAATGCACCATATGTTCCCCTTTTGTGTTCAAAAAACGGTAAAAGTTTCCTGTTTATAAGCATACTAATCTTGAATTTGTAAAATCATTTTGCCAAGTTTGCGTACTGTAAGATCTAGTTATACGCATACCCATAAGGGTCGGACCATTCACGTAACTAGCATCGGGTTAGCAGACCAGACTTATTATTAGGGTCCGCCCAACAAGCCTGACACGTTGTCAAGGTTAGGACTATAAGTCAAACACATTGTTAGGGCCAGGCTAGCAAACTAGACTCACCATTAGGACCGTGCTAACGTGTTGGACAAGCCATTGGGGTTGGGTTGGCAAACCAACTCATTGTGAGGATTAGACTAGCGGACCAAACTCGCCGTTAGGATCGGGAGAGCCAGCCAGACATGCCATATCAGTGCTAGAGTCAAATTCCAATATTAGGGTTCAAGCTCCAATTACGGGGTTTCGGTTAGGTTTTGGGATCTGGGCTGAGGTCGAGTTTCAAGACCGAGATTATGGTCAGGAATTGGGACCTAGTCAAGGTCGAGGTCGGGGTCTGGGGTCAGGGTCGAGGGTTAGGGTTAGGTTATTGGGTCAGGGTTAGGGCCGAGATCTAGGACCGTGGGGTTGGAGTCGAGATCAGGGACCGTGGGATTGGAGTCAGAATCAGGGACTAGGGTTGGTGCAGGGACCCAAGACAGTGGTCGAGGTTGGGATTTGAGATCATGGTTAGGGTCAGAATTCGAGGTTGGGGTCGGGGTTAGGTTTTGCATTTTGGGATCGGGTTTGAGCTTGAGATCCGAGATCAGGGTCAGGGTTGGGACCGCGATCCCAAAACCTAGAACCCATGACCCCAACCTTGGATCTTGGCCTTAACCACGATCTCAAATCCGAACCTCGACCTCAGTCTCGGATCCCAACCTATGGTCTTGGATCCCCCTAGTCTTGGAACCTGACCCCAATCTGGACCTCGATGTTACACGTGTATGCTCTAAGGAGTAAAAATATAATATGTTTTTGGAGACATTTTTATCAATAAAGAATTTATTTATTATTTATATACCAAATCTTGTCCTCTTTATATTCATATTTACTGACTGTATGTTAAGCAAATAATAGTTTGAGACTGTCGGTCTAAACCTTTAAAAATTGGGCATATAATGGACTGGTTATGCGAAAGACATGATTCTCAGGGTGATGGTCTAAATCATAAGATCCGCAATCAAGGGAATAAAGTTGGGCACTTTATTTATGTAAAGATTGTTATGTTGTCTATATCCTTATTGGGAGATGTTCTGTCTTGGCCATCGAAGATGGACTCCATAAATAGAAACACTAGCACATTGTCATAGGTGACGATGTGTTAGATCGAGACATAAAGTGAATTGATTTAGATTAATAATTCTGTCTCAGCAAATAGATTCACTTTAGACAATCATTTGTATTGTAACTTAATCCTGAGATGAATAGTGGGCATGTTGTCTTGACTTGCGTCTTTTGATGTATCAAAGGGTGACACTCACATTTTAATAGTGGTATGCATACCGGTATGTTGGAGGAATGACTCTAGATAGCGTAGGCTTGTTATTCATAGATATGGAATCCATAGCTCCTCTTTAGAAGTAGTAATATCATCTTATATGCGTTATCCTGTAATTGAAAAACTAGAGTGCTCAACTATTTGGATACATAGGTTAACTGCATGGTATACCGTCTATGGATGGTAAGTTTTTCGATGGTGAGATAATAAAACGTAAGATAAAAATAATTGGAAAGGTAAGACAGAACTTGTCCTTAAGCCGGTTATAGATAATTCTATGGGGATACGATACACTATGATATGTCATGAAGACTTAGCTACACAGGCTTCGTAATTTTATATAGTTCGAAAGTTTCATAATTATCAAGAGCTTGAACTATATAGGTCCATCAGGTCCTCTTTGCTCGCTCACAAAAATCTTGTAACGATACGGTGTGTTTTTCCAATAATTGGTGACTTATGTCAGATTTATCAAATTGGCTGAAGTTTGAAAGAATCAAATAATTCATGTCTGTTTATCGGTTAAATTAATTTTGTGACAAATTGATTCAAGATAAACTTGTTGAATTATCGAGATCAGATAATTCAGTTTATTTATTGGTTAGATTAATTTTGAATTAATTTAAGATAAACTTGTTGAATTATTAAGAATTTATTTATTTTCCTAGAGATTATCTAGATAAAGTTGTTTTAATTAGATAACATTTCTATTAGATTATTTGAATTAAAACTGAGACTTTATTTTATAAAATCTCAGGTGAAAAATAAAAGATTCGCTAAGATTTTTATTGACAGTTCGGCCTACCGATGGGGCAAGTTCGGCATGCCGGTTAGACAGATCGGCATGCCGATTGTGCGATAAAAAGATCACTCGTTTTCACGAGGATTTCAGTAGATATTGATCCAAATTTGATTCTAATTCGAATATTAAGGCATTATCTGATAAGGACTGACTCCTGGGCCCAACCTCTATAAAAAGGGAGTGAGTCTCATTATTATTTAGATCAAATGAGAGATTAAGAGTGAAACTCTGCTAGTGAGATTCTGAAACTCTCAGAGAGCTCTTGTTCACACATCATGAACACTAGCTTTAGGTTCTCTCAATTGGTTAGAAAGAGAGTCGCCTGGTGGAAGAGTTGTATTTGTGAGCCCACACTCACTCCGATCGTGGATAGAGAATAGCAATGAAGGCCAGTTGGTTGAGGTATTTCTTGAACGTTACTTCTCTTCACTGATTGCAGAAGTTTTTCGGCACACAGAGGTTAGTAAGATCTAGTTAATTTATGCATATCGCATGTCAAACTTGTGTTTTAGAAAATACAATAATATAAAAATTTTAAAAATTTCGCTGCATACTATTTTTTCAACAATTGGTATCATAGACATGGTTTTTACATAAATTTATGAGTTTGTGATCATGCTACATGGGTAAATTATGTAATCTTAATCTCTCCTATGTTTGAATTTAATTTTATAGAGAGTTGACACTCTAAGGTTTCCATATATTTTTATATTGTCATGGATTATATGGTGAATGTTTATTAATTAACTATAGTTGATTAAATTATTATTTAATTAATTATTAATTAATTAACTTATACCGGTTATGGTTCCTTAGAGGTTAGAATATGTATCTAAGTTTTTTATGTAATTAGATTGCGAACCATCATCTCTGTCTAGGAATTATTATTTAATTTTAAATTTTGTAAGAATTATGTAATTAAATAATCATTTGGAAAAGATAGATCTAGAAGACGGATCTAGAAGATAGATGATGACGCTCCTAGGTATTTCGTGAGTCTCTAATTTTATGTTTTTGAATTGTTGAAAATAAAATTGATAAATTGCATTAAAAACTATATTTTCTTAAAAAGGGTGGTTTCTACTCGGTGGGCATGCCGAACCCTCTAGTTTGGCAGACCGATGGTCACAAATTGACAGGCCAAATGTTAGGTTCAGTAGGCCATCAGTGGGGCAGAAATTAGGTGGCTCTAGCGGCAAGCCAAACTATCATGACCGATAGGCCGACTTGAAAAGATAGGCATGCCGATGGGTCATGAACAACAGACCGAGTATGATCGACTTGCCGGCAGAGAGATAGAAATTTTTTCAAAAAAGGTGCAGCTTTTTGTGCAGTTTTAATTTTATTTTTGGGACAATTATGAGAAACATTAAATTTAGATATGACCGAAAATTTAAAGTATTTAATTCATACGGGATTGAAGACTTGCGGATGGGCATTACATGAAGAAGGATACTATTTGAAGATTCAAGGATGAAGAATCGATAATATATTTTGATTATTCTCTTGTAATATTTGTTTTCTATTCTCTAGGATAAAACCATAACATTATGATCATTTGTTATTATTTTGCTTGTAGTTTTGCTTGATTACTTTGCTTGTCTGCATTATAATATGATTTGTCATGTATATTGATAACATGCCATATAGAATAGGGAATGCCGCTCATTTAAAATTGTTCATGCATGTCTTTTAAAATAAAACCTTGATTTCAAAAGATTGAGTGGGAGAAGGTTTTCGAAGAGATGACCTAAGGCCTCCATCGTTGGTCCATACGAAAAACATGGTAGTCCTGACCCCTAGGAAGGGATTTCTATCATGTATCAAATTGGATCTCCAAGAGGATAAGGTATTTTAGCATGATTTATAGTTGCATACCCCTAGGTGGTGATTATAAATCATGGATAAAATATTAAAACGATAGTTATATACTCATGTTAATAAAATTAATGGCTAAAGAAATGATTATTAATATATACTGGATCATACGAGTCCTAGATAGCATATATTAATCAAAAGGGGATCCGTGTTCCTGATTGAATTTGGCATTACTCCCCTAGGAGCTTGTTGAATTCTGAGTTGGGAATTATCGTTGTAAGGTTGTGATATTTTCAAGGTTTTGACACATAAACATATTTGTATGTTTTTACATGATTGTGTTATCTTACTAAATTATTATGATATGTTTGCTTATGTTTAGTGTATAATTCTTTATTGTAGATTAAAAATGTCTAAAAACGCTTTATCTTTGATACTTGACAAAAACCAATTAGCCAGAGAGAATTATAATGATTGAAAATGGAATCTAGATATCGTCATCTCTTTTGAGAATCTAAAATTTGTGTTGACAACCCTTTATCCTCCTGAGCCTACAGGAGACTCCACTAATGAGTAATTCTAAGTGTACAATAGTTGGAAAGATGCAAACGATCAGGCCCGCTGCTATGTTATGGCTAGCATGAATAATGTGCTGCAGGCTTAACATGAGGATTATGAGACTGCTAAGCAAATTTTAGATAATCTAGAAGACATGTTTGTGTAACACCCGAGCATTTGCAATACATTAAAAATACAATAAGTTAAGGATATGTTAAGGCAAAAATACAGTTTAAGAAGAAAAATACTGTATAATAATACAAAAAAATTATAAAGTATTAGAATAATACAGTGTAAGGAAGTACACTGACAAAGTAATGTAGTGTAAAAATTACACTACAAAAGTAATGCAGTGTAAAAATTTCACTGTTTAAGGCTAAGCAGTATAGAAATTAGACTGTTTAAGTTAAAGCAGCATAAGAATAATACTATTTGGAGAATATAGATGAATAAGGATGCTGTAGTAGTATAAAAAATATACCTTCAGTATAGAAAAAATACTATCAGTATAAATTTAGACTGTACAAAGTTAGATAATATTGAAATTACATTATGTGATAAATGTGGATAAATATGGGAGGTTATGGAATCTCATGAATTGTATAGAAAAGAATACTGACAGTATAGGAAAAATACTGTCAGTATAAACTTGGACTACATAAAAGATTTGCTAGACACTCAATGGATTTTGATTGGGCCACCACACTATGAAATATGGCCCAATGACCTAAAGCCACTCAAAGGAACCCACTTGATTACCATGAGTCCAATGGTGACTCACCACCTTTTAAAAAAAAGAGAAGAAAAGAAAAAGGAAAAAAAAAGGAGGTGAATATATTTATGATATAAGAGACATAATGTTGGTCTCCAATGTGCAAGAAAAAAATGAAGAAGAGAGAGAAGCGTGAAAAGGAAGGAAAGAAAGAAAGGAAGGAAGAAAGAAAAAAAAAGGCTCCGTTTTCTTCCTTCAAAACATCCACCCCCAAAGCAATTCTTTCTCAAAAATTTTGATGAATTCCAAGCTCAAATCATGCTTAAAGCAAGTTCAAAGGGTTTGGTTCAAGATTTGGTACTTATGGAGGTAAAATCCCAAACTTTTTCTTATGGGTTTTGGTGATTTTCTTTAAGCTTTGGAAGGGTTTTGATGAGGTTTTGCCATGGTTTTTGTGAAGAGGGCAAAATAAAGTTTTGAGCATTTCAAAGGAGGATCAAAAGGCTTGGCGAAGTTTAGGTAAAATTCTAAACTTCATGCTTGAAAAAGATTATGCTTTTAATGCATATTATAAGTTTAATAAAATGATTTTGGTCTATGGCGTGTAAATAGACAATATGGCATAATTGTTTTTATGTTATATGTTGATGGTGATGATGATGGAAATAAGAAAGTAATGGTTTTAGTGAAATTTCAAAAGGGATTAAATTGCAAAGAAAAATGAATTCTCGGTAGAATTGAAAATCAGTGAAAAAGTCCTCCTAAATGTTGAAATTTCAAAAAAGTTACGGCACAAATGTTGTAGAACTCGTTGAAACTGTTAGGACAACGTAAGTAGTTTTTCAAAATTCTGCTTGGTTAATAAGTTATGAATTTTACAAAATTTGTTAAAGTTAGAAAAAAATCTTTAAGGGGCAAAAACGTCCTTTTACAAGAGGAATTTGGATAAGGTACTTTAAGAAAATTTGATCCTCTTGAAAAATGGGGTCTAATGGTTTAAAAAGATTATTTTTTGTTCTAGAGGCAAAAATGTAAATATTTTGTATTTTGGGCCAAAACTGTAAAATTATCTGAAAACTAGGTTTTCATCAGGGAACGTTGGTTTCCTACACAGCTGTAGGCAGTAAGAATCATAGATGCTAAGTTTTAAAGAAATTAAAGTTCAGTTAAGGAAATAATGGACGAAAAAGAGTTAAGGGCAAAATGGTCATTTTATGAAAATAGTCAAAATGGACTCAAAACGCCCGATGTTGGAAAACGCTCATTCACAAGAATTTTTCCGTAACATGTAAGAAAAGAAACGGTAAAGTTAAGCAATGAGTTTTATAAGGTTACGAAGTTGACGAAAAACCCAATAAGAGAAAAACGTCATTTTTACTAAAACGGTCAAAGCGGAGTCGAACACTCCGAATTAGCATAACGCTCTTTGATAGAAAATGTTCAGTAATACGCTAGGTAATGAAACCGTCATTGGAGACAAGAGATTTAATAAGGGATGTTTAAGTAAATGAAAAGTAACCGGTGGGTTACAAAGTCAAAAGCAACGAGTTACAAAATTAAGTAAAGAGAAAGGTAAACCAATGGCATACCAAGTTATGAAAAAAAAAAAAGGAATGAATGTTTAGTGTATAAGTTTTATTATCAATCGAGTAGATTAATAAAAAGAAAGTTAACTAATTAGTTGAGTGTCGTATGATCAGGACACAGAGGCCGACTAATGGAAGGAAAAGGAACGAAATAGAGAATGCTAGAGCGTAGTTCAGGTAAGTTTTGAACCTCACCTACAACATGAAGTAAATAATTTTTAAATGTTTCTATATATGTTTGTAAATGTGTTTGCAATTGTTAAGTGAACGAAATAGAGAACGCTAGAGCGTAGTTCAGGTAAGTTTTGAACCTCACCTACAACATGAAGTAAATGATTTTTAAATGTTTTTGTATATGTCTGTAAATGTGTTTGCAATTGTTAAGCAAGTTGATTTAAAAGAAAGTTCGCATTTGTTATGCAAAAGGTTTTAAAGTTTAAATCATGATTTGTAACGTATTTTTAAAGCATGATTGCATATAATATGCATAAAGTTTTTGAAAATCAAGTAAAAGTTTGCAATGTAATTGCAATAATTATGTTTAAAGTATGTTTTGCATTTTATTAATGCATAATGTTTTACAGTATAAGTTATAATAAGTTGTATTTGTTATCCAATAAGTTTCAAAGTACAAGTTATGATTTGCATAATGTATTTGCGTTTTATGTTGCATTTGTTATGCAATAAGTTTTAGAGTATAAGATATGATTTGCAAAGGTGTTTGCATATGATGTGTTAGCATTTGAAATGCTCAGTAACGTTAAAAAAGAAGGTAAAGTAAAGACGATAAAAGAAAGTGTCATACCAGCCTCCTTGTTGTGAGGTAATGAAAGTAAAGTTAAAGTTTGACCTCCTAGATGTGAGGTACATGACCTCGATGTTTGATGGTCTCAAGTCTTCCGCAAGGGAAGCATCATGTTTATGATCTCATAATAATGATGTTGGTATGAACACCAAAGTAAGATAAGGAAAGTTAAGAAACAAAGGATGGAAAGTTAAAGTAAGATAAGAAAAGTTAAGGAACAAAATTAGAAAGTTAAAGTAAGGAAAGAATGTTCATAAAATGTGTTGAGGTGTTGGGTTCCTACGCCGGAGCCTGGCGGGCACCTCGAACGTATTGCCAAGAGGGCCCTTGCTCGGCGAGAGGTCTGGCTCGGATTTGCCTCTCGCGGGGAGAGCGCGTTCTCTGGGTTCAAACCTTTAACCTCTTGAATAAGAGGTTTTTGGTTGCTTCTCAGGTACCAATCCATCCAATTATGGATTGGTACCTAGGTATGGATTGGTACCTGGGAAGCAACCAAAAACCTATTATTCAAGAGGTTAAAGCAGGGGACGCGCTCCCCCCCGCGGGAGGCAAATCCAGGCTTAGCCTCTCCCCGAGCAGGGGCCCTCTCGGCAATACGTTCGAGCTGCCCCATAGGCTCCGGCTGGAGAACCCAACACCTCAACATTAAACGCGCATTCGGATGGGACCGAATGGGTCCCTGCTCGGGGAGAAACCTCAGCTCGGGTGGTGGCTCCCTCCTGCGTATTGTGTGGATCCGAGAGGGCCCCTGCTCGGGGAGAGACCCAGCTCAAATTTGCTTTGCCTCCAGTGAATGAACGCGTCCCCCAAGAGTTGAACCTGTATCCTCTTAAATAAGAGGGTCTTGGGGTATCCCCCAACTATCAATCCATCCAATATAGCTGGATTGGTACCTAGGAAGCAACCAAAAACCTCTTATTCAAGAGGTTAAAGGTTCAAACCTAGGGGACACGATCCCCCCGTAGGAGGCAAATCCGAGCTGGGCCTCTCCTCGAGCAGGGGCCTTCTCGGCAATATGTTTGAGGTGCCAGCTAGGCTCCGGCCAGGGAACCTAACACCTCAACAAAATGCCCATAATTGAAGTTTATAATTGAGCATAATTGGAATCATGCATTATAAATTTGCTTATATTCCTTATTATAAAGTATTTACGTTAAATACTTATAAAAAATATTCTGAGGAATGTTTTTTGTTAAGTGTTTATAAAAACATTTTCATGTTTACAAGAAAAGGTTTATAAATGACATTTTATGAAAAGCATTCTGAAGATTGCTGCATATTAAATGTTTTATGAAAAGCGTTTACGAAACACGTTTTAGAAATGTTTTATGAAAAATGTTTACGAAAAGCATTTTAAAAATGTTTATGAAAACCATTTACGAAAAACGTTTTAAGAGAAAGGTTTTTATGAAAAAAGTTTTTAAAGTATGTTTAAATGATCTGTGAGATTGCGTTTGACGTTATTGAGCAAAAGCTCATTAAAAGATTCTTCATACTATAGGTAATTTTATGGGTGACCAGTAGGACTCGTTAGAAGAGCTAAGTGCTGCGGAGACAGATACGAGGATTTGGGTATGGATACCACTACAGTTTGCTTCTGCCATACAAAGAAAAGGTTTTCCACTATTTAATATAGTGTTTTCAAAGTATTAAGAAAATCACAGTTTTAAAAATGTTTTTAAAGTTTTACAATATATTTACGAAATGTTTCATTTTCTTATAAAGTTAAGTTTTGATCAATGATTCAATAAATGTTTCTTAATAAGTTTTAAGAAACGATTTGAAATAATTTTAAAGGCAAATAGTTTTAAAGGCAAGTGTTGAGCGATGTCTTGATTTAGATTGCAACAGAAGTCGCAATAGTTTTTAAGAATGTTTAAAGAAAAAAATTATTTCAGTATTTTTCTTACTAAGTAAGTAAGATTACTATTTAAGAAATAATGTTTGAGAAAGTTAAGTGGCTGCCCAAAAAGACGGGTCATCACAGTTTAGAGCCCAGGTCCTAACAAAATGGCAAAGGGCGCTTCAGAAACTCTTGAACTATAAGTAGAGACTGGGGACATCTGTAAAGGAGCACATGATATTGGTCATGGGTTACCTCATTGAGGCACAAACCAATGGAGCCAACATCGATGCTGAAACTCAGATGACTAAGGTATTTGAGACTCTATCAAAGGCATTTATTCTGTTTAGAGCTACTTTTAATTTGAGCAATAGACGTGATATGACCTTAATGGAGTTGATGAAACAATTATAGGAGTTCAAATTGCTGATCAGGGAGTCTCCTACTAGTGGAGAGGCCAATTTGACGGTTGCTTCTGGTTCCAATCCCAACTTTGGGCATGGAAAGAAACAACGGGCCAACATGGGAAGTTTTGTATTCTTGCAAACAACAAGAGCAAAAAGAAGAAGAAGAAGAACTCAAAGAAGCTTAAGTGCAAGTGCTTCTTTTGCATAAAGAAGCATTACAAGGACTTCCTTTCCAAAAGAGGTAGGTGTGATCTTCTGTATTTAGAAACTTGTTTGGTTGAGGAATCTAGTGACATTTGGGTCATAGATTCAATAGATTCCGGTGCAACTAATCATGTTTGTGTTTCTCTGTAAGGGTTCATAGAAACGAGAAGTCTGCTTCATGAAGACTTCACACTTTGGATGGACGATCGATCCTTGGTCTTAGCAGAAGCAGTGGGAGACGTCCATCTTTATTTTGATAATTATAGGAATTTAATTTTATGAGATTGTTTTTATGTTCCTAAATTTAAGAGGAATTTAATTTTTATAGCTTGTTTATTTAAAGAATCCTATTTGGTTTTTTTTAATAATAAAGTGGTGATTTGTAAAAAACAAATCTTTTATCTTTTTGGATGGACGTAAAATAATCTATATTTTATCAAACCTAAGATAAACTTACTGCTTAATGTTGAGATGAATGATAATAACTCTAAAAGACTTAAAACTTCTCACTCTAATAAGACTTATTTTTTAAATTTACGCCTTGGTCATATTAACCTGAATAGGATTCAAAGGTTGGTAAGAGATGGACCTTTAAGTCACTTAAATGTGGAATCTATACCTCAATGTGAATCTTCTTTGGAGGGTAAAATGACCAAAAGACCATTCAAGTCTAAGGGCCATAGGACCGAAGGGGTTCTAGAACTTGTGCACAGTGATGTTTGCGGACCGATGAACATCTAGGCACGAAAAGGGTATAAGTACTTCATCACTTTTATTAACGATTGCTCAAGGTATGGGTATGTGTACCTGATGCACCACAAAAGCAAAACTTTTGATAAGTTCATGGAGTTTTGAGCTGAAGTGGAAAAGCAAATAGGTAGACCCATAAAGGCACTTTGATCTGATAAACGTGGAGAATACCTTTCTGATGAGTTCTTAGGACACTTACTAGAGAATGGGATTTTAACCCATTTGACTGCGCTAGGCACTTCGCAGCAGAATGGCGTAGCTGAGAGAAGAAATAGGACTTTATTAGATATGGCCAAGTTCATGATGAGTTATTCATCATTGTCCTTTTAGGGATATGCAATACAAATCGCTTGTTATCTTTTGAACAATGTGCCTTCAAAATCGGTCCTTAAAACTCCTCACGAGTTGTGGACAGGCAAGAAGACATCCTTAAACCATATTCGCATATGGGGATGTCCGACTTGTGTCCTGTTTAAGGATGCGAATAAGTTGGAAGCATGTTCGGAAGTTTACATATTTGTAGGATATCCAAAAGGGACAAAAGGGTATTTCAATAATCCAAAGGAAAATAAAGTCATGATTTTAACTAATGCAACTTTCCTTGAGGAAAGTTACATGGATGCCTTTAAACCTCGAAGCAAAGTGATGCTTGAGGAGATAAGAAGTAATCCAATCACTCCAGAGGTTCCAAATGAAACTGTTCCGATCAATGTAGAAAAACCAAATGAACCCAAACAGCAACCTAAGGGGCTTCGGCGTAGTGGGAGGATCAGGCGTAAACCTAAGATGTATATGTTCAATGGGGAGGCCTTCTTAGCTGAACCGGATGAATATGATAGGGATCCTTATACTTACGCAGAGGCTATGGAGGATGTTGATTCGATATTCTAGATAGAGGCCATGAACACAGAGATGAAGTTTATGGAGACTAATCGGGTCTAGGAGCTTGTGGATCTTCCCGAAGGGGTAAAACCCATAGGGTGTAAGTGGATCTACAAGAGGAAAAGAAGAGTGGATGGAAAGGTCGAAACCTTTAAGGCTAGATTGGTAGCTAAGGGTTATACGCAAAAGGAAGGAATCGATTACAAGGAAACCCTTTTGCCTGTAGCCATGCTTAAGTCCATCTGAATTCTCTTATCCATAGCTACTGCTCTCGATTACGAGATTTGGTAGATGGATGTCAAGACGGCTTTTCTAAATGGCTATCTTGATGAGTCCATTTATATGGAATAACCAAATGGGTTCAAGGTCAATGGTCAAGAGGGTAAGGTTTGTAAGCTGCTAAAGTCAATTTATGGACTTAACCAGGCTTCCTGTTCTTGGAACATAAGATTTGATCAGGTGATCAAGAGTTATGGGTTCTTACAAAATGCGAATGAGCCATATGTTTATAAACACATTAAGGATGGGAAGGTAGTTTTTCTATTGCTCTATAGAGATGACATTTTGCTAATTGGCAATGACGTTGGGGCATTGTCATCGGTCAAATTATGGTTGACTAAGCAGTTTGACATGAAAGACTTGGCTGAGGCTAATTTTATTCTCGGTATCCAAATTTTTTTGGATAGGAAGAATAAAATGATGGCTTTATCACAAGTCAACTACATAGATAAAATTCTCAAAAGGTTTGCAATGCAGGATTCCAAGAAAGGTAAACAACCATCTAGGTTTGGAATTACTCTTTCCAAAAAAGACTTTCCAAAGTCTGAAGAAGAAAGAGAATACATGATGAAGGTTCCTTATGCTTCGGCAGTGGATAGTCTCATGTATGTCATGCTTTGCACACGACCGGATATTTGTTATGCAGTCATAATTGTAAGTTGATTTCAGGTGGATGCAAGACTGAACCATTGGATTGTGGTTGAGCATATCTTCAAGTACCTTAGAAAGACTTGAGGGTATATGCTTGCATATTCGGGTGAGGACTTAACTCCTCTAAGATATACTTCTTTGAATTTCCAATCTTGTCTAGATTCTAGGAGATCGACTTCGGGTTTGTGTTTATTTTGGGCGACGTTGCCATTAGTTGGAGAAGTGTGAAGCAAGATTACACTTCGGATTCAATGATGGAGGTTGAGTATGTGGCAGCTAGTGATGTTTCAAAAAAAGCAGTGTGTCTCCACAAGTTCCTTGGGGATCTTGAGGTAGTTCCTAGAATGGATAAGGCGGTATCACTGTACTGTAATAATAGTACAACGATAGCTAATGCTAAGGAACCAAGATTTCATAAGAAGAGTAAGCATATTGATCGAAAGTATCATGTGATAAAGGACTTCGTCGAGGGCGGGCATATCATGGTGTGTAAAATTGCATCAAAGGACAATTTAACTGATCCATTTACAAAAACATTTACTAGGAGAGTCTTCAAGAGGCATGTGGAAGCTATAAAGATGCAAGATTTGTCATATTTACTCACTTGGTGCAAGTAGGAGATTGTTAGACTTGTATGCCCTAAGGAGCAAAAATGTAATATGTTTTTGGAGACATTTTTATCAATAAAGAATTTATTTATTATTTATATACCAAATCTTATCTTCTTTACGTTCATATTTGTTGAATGTATGTTAAGAAAATAATAGTCTGAGACTGTTGGTCTAAACCTTTAAGAATTGAGCATAGGATAGACTAATTGCTAAAGACATGACTCTTAAGGTGACAGTCTAAATCATAAGATCCACAATTGAGAGAATAAAGTTGGACGCTTTATTCATGTAAAGGTTGTTATGTTGTCTATATCGCTATTGGAAGATGGCCTAGCTTGGCCATTGGAGGTGGACTTCGTGAATAGAAACATTAGTACATTGTTATAGGTGATGAAGTGTTGGATCGGGACGTAAAGTGAATTGATTTGGATTAATAATTCTGTCTTAACAAATCGATTCATTCTAGACAATCATTTGTATTATATCTTAATCCTGAGATGAATAGTGAGCCTATTGTCTTGACTTGTGTCTTTTGAAGTACCAAAGGGTGACACCGACATTTTAATAGTGATACGCATGCCGGTATATTGGAGGCATGACTCTAGATAGCATAAACTTGTTATTCATAGATATGGAATCTATAGCTCCTCTTTAGGGGTAGTGATATCCTCTTATATGTGTTATCTTGTAATTGAAAAACTAGAGCGCTCAACCATTTGGATACATAGGTTAACTGAATGGTATACCGTCTTTGGATAGTAAGTCTTCCTATGGTGAGATAATAAAACGTAAGATAAAAATAATTGGGAAGGTAAGAAAGAACTTGTCCTTAAGCTAGTTATGGATAATCCTATGAGGATACAATACACTCTGATATGTCACGGAGACTTAGCTATACGGGCTTTGTAATTCTATATAGTTCGAGAGTGCAGCTCCAAGCTTTTGGTAGAGTAGTGTTAGAGTTGAAAATTATGAAATGTATATCTAAGATATTGGGTTTCATAATTATTAGGAGCTTGAACTATATAGGTCCATCAGGTCCCCTTTGTTAGCTCACAAAAATCCTGTAACGATACGGCGTGTTTTTTCAATAATTGGGGACTTATGTCAGATTTATCATATTGGCTAAAATTTGAAAGAATCAAATAATTCATGACTGTTTATCGGTTGAATTAATTTTGTGACAAACTTGATTTAAGATAAACTTGTTGAATTATCATAATTAGATAATTCATGTCTGTTTATCGGTTGGATTAATTTTGAATTTAATTCAAGATAAACTTGTTGAATTATCAAGAATTCATTTATTTTCCTAGACATTATCTAAATAAAGTTGTTTTAATTAGATAACTTTTCTATTGGATTATTTGAATTAAAATTGAGATTTTATCCTATAGAATCTCAAGTGAAAAATAAAAGATTCGCTAAGATTTTTGTCGAAAGCTCGACATGCTAATCCTCACGTTTGGCCTGCCGATAGGGCAAGTTTGGCATGCCGGTTAGACAGATCGATATACCCACCGTGCGATAAAAAAATCAAGTGGATTTCATCAGATATTGATCCGAATTTGATTCTGATTTGAATTTTGAGGTATTATCTGATAAGGACTAAGTCCTGGGCTCAACCTCTATAAAAAGGGAGTGAGTCTCATTATTATTTAGATTAATTGAGAGATTAAGAGTGAAACTCTGCTAGTAAGATTCTGAAACTTCCTGAGAGCTTTTATTAACAAATCACGAACACTAGCTTTGGGTTCTCTCAATTGGTTGGAAGGAGAGTCGCCCGGTGGAAGAGCTATACGTGTGAGCCCACACTCACTCCGATCATGAATAGATAATAGCATAGAAGGCCACTTAGTTAAGGTCTTTTTGGAATGTTACTTCTCTTCACTAATTGCAGGAGCTTTTCAGCATACAGAGGTTAGTAAGATCTAGTTAATATATACATATAGCATGTCAAACTTATGTTTTAGAAAATACTTTGATATAAAAATTTTAAAAATTTTGCTGCGTACTATTTTTCCAACACTCGACTCCGGCCCCAACCCTAACGCCGACTTTGGTCCCAGATCTCGACCACAATCTTGGTCTTGAAAACCAACCTCAGTCTTGATCCCAAAACCCAACCTAAACCTTGATATTAGAGCTCCAACCCTGATACAATGTGTCTAGCTGGTTGTCTCGATCTTGACAGCGAGTTTAGTCCGCTGTTCCAATGCTCACAATGAGTTGATTTGCCAACTCAATGCCATTGGTATGTTCAACCCAGCCCTAGCAGTGTGTCCAACCTATAGTCTTGACCTTTGCCAACGAGTCCAGCTCGTTAGGCAGACCTTGATGACAAATCCAGCCCGTTAGCTTGATCCTAGTTACGTGAATGGTTCGACCTTGATGGTGAGTCTGCTCCGTCGGTCGAACCCCAACAATGAGTCCGACCCGACCTCAACGATGTGTCTAGCTTGCTTTTCCAACTTACACGGTGAATTCGATCTGCCGGCCCAACCTTAACAGCAATCTTGGCTTATCGAACTATTATAAATAGTTGGCAACCTTAGTAAATCTTTGGTTGACCGCAACCTAAGATTTTTGTTTTATAAAAATTTTGGAAACAAGGAATTTTTGTTTCCATGATTTAAAAAAATGGATAACAATTTAAAAAACAAAAATGATGTTACCAAATGTATTTTTTTAAAAAAAGTACCAAACGGAAAGTTTTTTTAAAAAAATAGATTTGGGGTTAAATCGTTGTTTTAAACTCTTTTTAAGTAAATGGTCAAAGTTTTGAAAATTACAAAAATGGCAATTTTTTTAAAATGGTTGATCAATGTTATATTGATGTATGATTTATCACTTATTAACTTAGTGGTTTATCATTAATTAATTTAATGGTTTATCAATGATTAATCAATAGAAGTTTTTTTTAGAATTAATCAACACTAGTTAGTGATTAACCAATTCCACTTAATAATTTACAGATACATCAAAAATAAAATAATTAATAAATCAATAATAAACCAGTTTATCAAAGAGAAACTATAGTCACTTAATGATGTATTGATATCAATCAATGATATAATGTTAAAAAAAACCAAATATTTTCCTACTTCTATAAAAGTTCAATCAACTAGATCTTTACATATATATATATATATATATATATATGTATGTATAAACACACATGCATAAGTTAGAATATCACTTTTGTTCTCTCTCCAATATAAGACAAGTGTGGCTCCCTAATCTTCTTTCAATTTTTTCTCCTTTTTTTTTTTACTTTTATTCTTTTATTCTTTTTTTGCATTCCTCTTTCCCTTTTTTTTTTCTTTCTATTAGCATTACATCCCCTATATTCTTATTCCTTTTTTATCCTTATAATCTTATATCCATTTTAGAATATCTAATTTTTTTTGTCACGTTACCTTAAAATGTGTTTATGTATTTATTATATATCATCATATTGAAAAAAAAAACACGGGAATAGGCACACGCTTGGTGCATGCTTCTAACTAGTTTATTTTAAAAAAGGGGTAAAATAAAAGCCTATTTTCTATTTGAAAATAGGACTTTTTAGATCATCTCCATTGCGAATATTAATGTCAATGTTATATTTGTCACCAAAAATATAAAAAATGATATATTTAATGTATTATTTTATTTTATCATCAAATATATAATGCTAGTTAAAATGTTATATGTGTTTGTTGTCTTAATTATTAAGCATTAAAACTTGAAAAATTCAACTTTTAATTCTCAAGTAAAGGTAAACTTTTAATATTAGAATAATTAAAAAGTAAAAAATATTGTAATCATTGAAATAAAAAATTCAATCTACTAAATCAAATGCCAAATTTACTTTAGGCCAAATTTTGTCACAAATTTACTATAAAGTTTTAACATATAGCAAATTAAATATTAAAAATAATATTACATTGAATAATTTTTTTTTTTTTTTTGCAATCAAGGCCCCATTTATTTTTGTGCTCATAATTTTTAAAAATGTTTTTGTACGTTTTTCGAGATAAAAATTTCAAAAACACTTTCAATATAATTCCTAAAAAATTCTTATTTTTCAAAATCAAAACATTTTTATCTATTTTAAAAACAATACTAAACGACCCCTAAATGTTTAGGGTTCATTTGGTAAATAGATTTGAATTAGTGATTTGATTTGAGTTAGTGCGATTTGAATTAAGATTTGAGTTAGTGATTTGAATTATTATCCAAATTAACGTTTGGATGTGCATTTAAGTTTTAATCTGAGTGTGGAATAAAATTAGAATTTGTATTTGAAGAGTAGTGAAAATAATTTTTGATTTATTAACAAATCTAATAAAATCTTAATGTTAACGATCCTAAAAATATATGCAATATGGATCATAATTTATTCTTTTCTTGACTAAGAACGCAACAAAAAAAAAAGAATCATCTTAGTTGGATAACAAATGAAGAAGTTATGATTTTTTTCCTCAAATATAGGAGAGAGAATTAGTACTTATTGTAGCAAAGATATCTAAACATCTAAGTTTAAGAGGAGTTAAAAACTCTAAAAACTTAAATTTAGATTCTAATTTTAAAAAAAATAAATAATATTTAAAAAATTTTTAATACTTAAATTTAAATTTAAGCTTAAAAAATTTAAAATTTTCTCCAAACAAAGGAACCTTTCATTTATTATTAACACGTTAATTCAACGTCACGTTGGAGACGCTATGATCTCCTTCCCTACAAGTGGACTTCATGGAATCAAATCAGCGACAGCACTCACTACTCATCACTCACACTCTCACTCAAGACACAATCAAACACCCATGCACCTTTACTTTACGTTCTGTCTCCCCTCCGACATTCTTTTGCTATTTTCCCTCCCTTTTCCCCACCACTTTCTCTATCGTTCTTTTTTGTTTCCCCTCTCTCTTAACTTACCCTCCAAAAAAACGAACAAAGAATCTTAGAAAATACATCCCAGAACAGAAAAAAGGCCTTTCGGCTGCGCATGATTTTGCAATTGTCATTGTCATTGCTGTTTAGTTCTCTTTGACTTCGTCCAAGTTTCTCATTTCCATGTGCTTTTTGTATTTACAGTCACAGATGAAAGTTTATACACGGTGATTATTTGGAAGAAATTGGATCAATGGGAGGTTTTACAGGAAATGGAGGTTAGGGTTTTGGATTTAATGTGAAGCTATTGCTTTTGCGTCTGGAAAATCAAACATGATTCTGGATCACTCAAAAGCGGGTCCAGTGGAGAGAGACATTGAGTTGGTAATTCATTTGCTTAAGAAACCCTCTTCTTTTTTTTTTCCTTTTTAAAATTTATCTACAGAGAAGAAGGGAAGAAGAATGCTTGAGCTTTTTTTTTTTTTTTCTTAGGTAGCTTCATATTCTGTCCTTTTTTTCATGGAAAGAGAAAAAAGAAAAAAGAAAACAGAAAAAAGAATTATGGCTTCATACTGTATAACTATAGTTATAAAAGTAATTGCAGATGTTTTTGTGCAATTAAGGATCATTAATCTGGTAAATAGATATGCATTTTGGATACTTTGTTTGTTTGATCTAAATGGGTCTTTGTTGATTTTCGTAAACAGGCCATCACTGCTTTAAAAAAAGGTTCAAATTTGCTCAAGTATGGAAGTAGAGGGAAGCCCAAGTTTTGTCCCTTCAGGCTGTCCAATGTAAGGCTAATGTATTTGGAAATTGCAGTGTGTTTGATTCACTACTATTTTTGCCACCTTTTTTTTTTCCTATATGATATGATTTAATTTTAAACTTAGTAGATATAATAAGGTCACCAACATAAGTTGAATGGGACTTCTTTATTTCTCACCCCCCTGGAAAGCTACCTGCTGCGTTAGTGTTGTTTATTGTCACATAAGATGTTTTCAAGCCGTAATTCCATCTTATTAGTTATTCCATTTATTTTTCTAACGCCTTTAGGTACCTGCAAAGTTTTTTCTTTTCTTTCTGTAAGTGAACCATGTTAACAAAGTTGCCTCTATGGTTGTGAGCAAAAGAATGGAATATAACTATTTGGTGTTTTTTCTTCAGGATGAATGCTTTCTTCTATGGTACTCAGGGAAAGAGGAGAAGTGTATTAAAATCAGCCACATATCCCGAATTATACGTGGTCAGCGCACAGTAAGTCTCTTCTTCACCCCCTTTATTTTGCATACTGCTTTCCAATAGATCAGGAGAGCAATTCAATGGCATCTTGTAATGTTGTAGGAGATGGATTTTGGTTGATGCCATTTGATATTATTAGCATTTAACCTTACCTATAGTTTCTAGAAATTTTAATTTGTAGCACTTTCCAAACTGCAAAGCTTCAATGGTCATTTCATACTGTTTCAATGGTTTAGATGATTCGGTTTTAGTTTTGTTTTTGATGCTTTCTTACCAAGCTTCTTTTAATGCATTTTTCTGCTTTTCTATCTTGTGCAAATACTTCTTTTATATACTTTCTCTTTGAGGTCGTAAAAGAGATGCTTATTACATGTCCTGAGGACCATTGGTGTCATTCAAAACAATTACCACCTTGACTAACGTTGATACATTCTTTTCATCCATGGGTACTTATTTGCCCCAAATTCAAATTCAAAGGTATAGCATTATAAATATTTGGAGTGCAGAGCATGCCACCAGGAATTCAAACACAAATAAATTACAAATTCACTATATATTTAATTCCTAGGATTTTTAGAAACTCAATCTAAATGCATTTGCCTATATCATGGTTTGAAAAGGCATGCGCCTCGAACGCAGCTTATGCTTTGAACTGCCTGAGGGACTCAACTCTAACTGGTCTATTTGGAGATATACCATGGTCATGGATGCCGCCCTGCTAATCGTATTCAACCTGGCAATTCATATATCCCAAGCGACATATCTTTCCTGTCAATTAAAAAAAAAAAGTCACAAAAGAATCAGTACTCTTCTTGCAACATAATCAAAAGCAGCTTATTCCTCATCAAGAGAAAAACCCACAGAGCTAGGGGACTGGCAAATGCACTCTTAAGAAAACCATGACAACACTTTAGAACATGCAACCGTGTCAAGGGACAAGGATCTTGGCCCTGTGCCTGGGGACGTAAGAGGTTGAGTGAGTATTGTGTCTGCTTGAGAGCTACACTTATTGTATGACAATTGAGAGAAGATTCTCTCAATTGCCTTTATTTTTTTTATGTAACATGTAAATATGCTGAATAAGGTTATAATCTGTTTCCTTTTGCGATTATGCTAAGTTCCCTAAGGTTCAAGTTTCAATGTTGGATATTTGTGTTTCTTTTTTTTTTTTTTTTTTTAATTTTATCTATTTTTGTTTTTTATGCTGAATTCCTTTGATATCCTTCAGCCCACATTTCAGAGGTATCCTCGACCTGACAAGGAATATCAATCTTTTTCTATTGTATACAAAGAGAAGTCTTTAGATTTGGTAAGCATATACTTTGTGGTGGTTTTCTTCTGTTAAACTTCCACTGTGTTTACTGATTTTCTTGTTGAGTTCTTTTAGATCTCTAAGAATTCAATTTTCAAAATCAAATGCTATGCCTTCTAATTATACCAGATATGCAAGGATAAAGATGAAGCCGAAGTATGGTTCACTGGTCTAAAGGCAACAATATTACGTTTCCATCGTGAAAGGGGAAGAACCGAATCAAGAAATGATGTAGCACCATCTGAATCAAGTAGTCCCAGAGCATGCACTCAGAAGAGTTCTCCTTTGACCTCTTCGTTTGGTACTGCTGATGATTCACAGAAGGTGTTCTATTTTTTTTCCATCTGTCTTCCATGATTATCTATCATAGACAGGTAATTCATATTTGTGTAAATCATACAGGATGGGGTGGATGCTACTTCTCTTAATGCCGCATGTAATAATCCTCCTAAACTTGATTTGGAGAAGGCACTATCAGCTGCAATACATACTGTGCCTCAAATGGTATCTGGGGGTTCAGATGTTGTGGCTGGACACTTAAAGGATTCTAGTGTGGATGCTTTTAGAGTTAGTTCATCAAGCGCTGTTAGCTCATCAAGTCAAGGTTCTGGCCTTGATGGGGGTGATGCTTTAGGTGATGTTTTCATTTGGGGCCAAGGGATTGGTGATGGCATTTTGGGTGGTGGTGTCCATAAAACCAGAAGTTGTTCTAGTGTTAAGATGGATTCTCACGTGCCTAAAGCCTTGGAATCCACGGTAGTACTTGATGTTCAGAGTATGGCTTGTGGTGCACAACATGCTGTTTTGGTAACTAAGCATGGAGAGGTATTTTCTTGGGGTGAGGAATTAGGTGGCAGGCTTGGACATGGTGTAGACTGTGATGTTTCTCATCCAAAACTCATTGATGGTCTCAAAAATATCAGTATTGAATTTGTAGCATGTGGGGAGTACCATTCCTGTGCGGTAACACTTTCTGGTGAGATGTTTACATGGGGTGGTACGTCTTTCAATTCTCACCTCCTTGGACATGGCAATGAGGCCAGGCAGTGGGTTCCCAAAAAGTTAAATGGCATATTAGAAGGAATTCATGTATCACTAGTTTCATGTGGACCATGGCATACAGCTATTGTGACCTCCGCTGGACAATTGTTTACTTTTGGCGATGGAACTTTTGGTGCCCTAGGTCATGGGGATCAAGCAAATGTTTCAGTTCCCAAGGAAGTTGAGTCCCTCAAAGGGCTCCGCACTGTGCGAGCTGCTTGTGGCGTGTGGCACACTGCTGCAGTTGTTGAAGTTGTAGTTGGGTTATCAAGTTCCAGTAGTCGTTCTTCAGGAAAGCTTTTTACATGGGGAGATGGAGATAGAGGTCGACTTGGGCATGGAGACAAGGAAACAAGACTTGTACCTACTTGTGTTGCTGCTCTCGTTGAGCCAAGTTTTTGTCAAGTTGCTTGCGGCCACAGTCTGACTGTTGCACTTACAACCACTGGAAATGTTTACACAATGGGAAGCCCTGCATGCGGTCAGTTAGGGGATCCTCAAGCTGATGGGAAGCTTCCCATTCATGTTCAAGGAAAGCTAAAAAGGAATTTTGTTGAAGAAATTTCTTGTGGTGCGTATCATGTTGCAGTCTTAACTTCAAGAACTGAAGTCTATACTTGGGGAAAGGGTGCAAATGGCCGTTTAGGCCATGGGGATACTGAAGATAGAACTTCTCCCACGTTAGTTGAAGCTTTGAAAGACAAACAAGTCAAAACTATTAGTTGTGGTGCTAATTTTACTGCAGCTATCTGTCTTCACAAATGGCACTCAGATTTTGATCATTCAACTTGTTCTGGCTGCCGTCTTCCATTTAATTTCAAACGAAAAAGGCACAACTGTTATAATTGTGGACTTGTTCTTTGTCATTCATGTAGTAGTAAAAAGTCTTTCAAGGCTTCCATGGCTCCGAGTCCAGACAAACCTTACCGTGTGTGTGATAACTGTTTCGAGAAACTCAAAAAACCCACTCAAACCAACCCTTCATCTCACTATGCTCTTAGTAGAAGAGGTAGTGTAAATCAGGGGGTCAATGAACTCATTGAAAAGAACAAAAGTCTGGATTCAAGATCTCTTGTGAAAGAAAATAATATAGCATCTTACAAACGAAACAAGAAAGTGGGTTTTAACAGTAACCGTGTACTTCCCATTTCAAGTCAAGTTTCTGACTTCGTTACCATCGATGGATCTAAATCATTTAACCCTGTGTTTGGGTCATCCAAGAAGTTTTTCTCAGCTTCTCTCCCAGGATCTAGAATTGTATCTAGAGCAACATCACCAACATCAAGACGATCTAGCCCACCTTGTGCCAAAACACCAATTCAAACTCTGTCGGGGCTGTCAAAAGTTGTAAATGAAACAAAAAGAACAAATGAAAGTCTGAGCAAGGAAGTTGTTAAATTAAGAGCTCAGGTATGCTGATTTTCGTTTTTGCAGTAAAACATAACAGTAATTTTTTATCCTTATTTTTTTTTTTTTGAGATATACAACCTAAACTAGCTGCATTTCTTCAGAAAATGAGCCATCCTACGTGAGAGGAATAAGTACATAGGTCACGGTGAGAAATAGTGAAATTCGTTGACAAATTGGTGTAACATCTTCCTGATTACTCAAATAAATACGTAACTTCCATTCTGAAGAATGGTGGTTTGAAGTTCATTTTTTCAGTTAAATCTGGTTAGTCTAGCATTAGTGTTGGATTCTCAATTAATGATGGTGAAATTGAAATGATACTAGCATGTTTGTTCTTCTTTTGTGTTTGATCCAACTCAATAAAAAGAAGTTTTTTTTATAAAAAAATGTTTCTTTATACTGCTTTCAACTTTGAGAATTAAGATTATGTGGCTCTAAGATTTATTATTTTTATGCTACTTACAAGCCTTTAGGATGCAGATTATAATATTAGAATGACTCAATAGAGAGTTAACAGTGTTTTTGCTAATTTATGGTATTAGCTGCGAGGTGCTTTGTGTCCTTTTTCTCCTAATTAGCCTATGATATAGGTTGAAGATCTCACTTCGCGATCTCAGCTTCAAGAAATTGAACTGGGGAAAACAACCCAACGGCTAAAGGAAGCTATTGCAATAGCAGCAGAAGAAACAGCGAAATGCAAAGCAGCAAAGGAAGTAATCAAGTCACTTACTGCTCAGGTGAGTTTTACACTTTGTTGGCAAATAAATGAATAAATAAATACATGAAAAATAAACTGTGAACTTTGCAAAGTAGAAAAGTACCAAGGATGAAGTCAAACTTAAGATGGCTTAAAAATAAGATTAACTAATGCTTTGTTGTTTTTTCATTGTAGTTAAAGGACATGGCTGAAAGGGTACCTACTCGAACAGAACGGAGCAGCAATACACCCTCATTATGTTCTGCTAGTCCTACTCAGGACATATCCACTGCAGCCACCGAACGAAGGAACAGTCCAGTGGCCTGCTGTGAACTGGAATCAATTCAAACAACCAGCCTGATGATTTGTAATGTAGCGAGCGCTGTTAGTAATAATGCTTTAACTGATACTGAAGTCTTGCACTCAGAAGCAACAACTAAGAATAAGGGTAGAGCAGCGAATGGGGATGAATGGGTTGAGCAAGACGAGGCAGGTGTGTATTTTACTCTTGCTTCCTTGCCTGGAGGTCTCAAATACCTTAAACGTGTCCGCTTCAGGTACATTATAATCATCTTCAATTCCACACCCCTTTTTCCCAAAAGTGCATTTAGGTATAGTTGAAAATTTGTTCTATTCAAAAATTAGGTACCTATATTAGAGGGTGAGAATGTTTGGTTACGATCATTTGGTTCTATCATATATATAGCTGTTTAGGATACCTGCATGAATCAGGAAGTCTAGTTTAATCTCTAGGCCCAAGGGCATAAAACTCCATTGTAAGCCAATATATTTTTGAGATAAAGCATCATTTTTTTCACCTTACAGTAATCTGTTTAAATAATATGTAATCCCCTTATATGATCTATCATATATAACCTATTAGAAACCTAGACGACTTTGACTCCATGGTGCTAAATGCATGGTTTGTTGGAACTGGAATTCGGTTACTAACTTGTGTACCTGAAATCCTATTATTCTCAGTCGAAAACGATTCAGCGAGAAACAAGCAGAACAGTGGTGGGCCACTAATAGGTCTAGAGTATATCGGCGCTTCAATGTTCATGTCGTTGACAAGTCTAGCGTTGGCTAGGATGGAGAAAGTTTAGCTCACTGCCCTGCCACTCGTCCAAGCACATATGAGAGCGGTTTCCAAATGGAAGTCTTTAGAAAACTTGGATGCTTTGCGTGAATTTGGCTGCCAAAGTGCAGGGTATGTTTTCTAATTGTGTAGATATGATGTAATTTTTCCTCGCATTCTCATCCTTCTGGAATGTGTACAATATATGTATATTAATATTTTGCATGTATGTCCTTATACATCTCATATTCATACTAATGCACCATATGTTCCCCTTTAGTGTTTGGGATGTAGTAAAAGTTTCTTGTTTATATGCATACTCATCTTGAATTCGTAAAATCATTTTGCCAAGTTTGCATACTGTAAGATCTAGTTACGTTGGGGACTACATTGTGCAGTTCCAATTGTATTTCCAAACGCCATACAAAGCCGAATCCTTTATGGTGCCATCTGCCACGGAGTAGTTTTCAACTTTTAAATCTCTGTATCCTAGTTCATCCCTGAACTTTTCTATTTGTCAAACTAATCTTTATGCACGAGCTCGTGCATGATGCAGATTATCATTTGCAACAAATAAAAAATCGATGAATTTACCCTTTGCAGCTTATGGATAAACTAGTAATGACAAGCTAGTTTACAAATTATCTTGGCTATTAAGCTTGAAAAATACTATTTTATGCCTTTTTATTTGTTTCTTTAAACATTATGTCTGATTCGTTCTTTACTACAAAACTATCTATAAGTTTCAAAGGTTTGACACTGACTCTTTTCAATAGAAAATTGACATGAATTTCAAATTCAAAGGTATAGTTTTAAGATCGATCAAAATATAAGAATTTTTTTTATAAACTCAAAATGTAAGATATAAAATATAAAGAATCCGTTTAGTAAATGGATTCGAATTGTGTTGTTTGGATCATTTTGATTTGAGTTGTGTGATTTGAATTGATGTTTGGATGTACATTTAAAGTGTTAATTTGAATAGGAAATAAAATTTAAATGTGTTTGGATAGATAGTGGAATTTTTTTTTTTGATTTATTAACAAATCTAATATTCATGATCTTAAAAAATTTATACTATGGATCTTGATTTATTCTTCTTGTTATTAAAAAGGCAATGAAAAAAAAATCGTCTCAATCGGATATCAAACGAAGAAATTATCAAATTTTTCTTGAGAGAGAATTTTAACTTTTATTGTAATAAACATATCCGAATTTAAAGAGTTTAAAGGAGATAGAACTCTAAAACTTCGATCCAAAGAATTCATTTTATTTGAATTTTTAGGTAAGTAAATGCGTGTTCAAATGATTCTAAATATTTAAATATAAAGAGTTAGCCAAATATGAAAAACAAATAGCCCTCTAACCCAAAATATTTATGTATGTGAAATTGACGCAACTGAAGCCAATAAAACGAGAAACAAAGAAAATCGCTTTTTTTAACCTGAAGATATTTGGATTAAGAGCATTCTTACTTAACTTATAAGGTTAAAATCTCATCACTTATAAAAAAGTAAAACTCAATCTAAAAAATATACTATATATTATTTCAAGACTCTCAAAACAGGGAGGAGATAGAAAAAGATTTTTCTTGCATTAATGCAGAAAAAGCTTCGTTGAAAGCATTCTTTAGGGGGAAAAATCGATCAGCGTTCTCGGCTACCAGACAAAATGACAACAAAAGTAATCAACAGTGGCACAACACCATGTAAGAGTATCGCCCTTGTTTCTAAGTAGCACAGAATTTTTTTTCATGAACTAGTTGAGACTTTAGGGCCATGTGCGATGCGAGTCAGTCATTTTGTAGATTCTACTTAAAAGTTTTGATTACCTTTTTATTACTTTGTTAAATTTTTTAAATAAACTACATGAAAATAGTAAGGCTTTTTTGCCTCAGTGCCCCCTGAGCTTATCGCTATTTACAATTTACTTACAGATCAACTATTGATGACTTTGTTATTCTCTTTCTTTCTTTCTTTTTACACAAGTTTAGGGGCAACTGGCAACCTGCGAGGGCATTGGTGCAGAAAAGCCAAACTTGTAGTTTTTAAATAAAACTTAAACAAAGTATATAAAAAAGTAAATATCCCTTTCATTTACATTCTAATTTACCATGCACCAAACACCACTAAAGAATTCTTAAAAAAAATATTCCTTTCAAACTAATGTGTTATCAATATCAAATAATAGTGTAAACAAATTTTAGTTTCACGAATTGACGTTGGAACAATTCTATACATGAATGGTGTAAATTGCAACCTACCGAAGAACAAAAAAACATACTTTTTCATTTTTACTTCCTATGACCGTCTACAGTTGCAAATGGTACAAACGGCCATGAATCTCAAATCAAAAAACTTTTTTGAGATTTTTCCAAATGCAAGACACAAAATAAATGGAAATGCTACCATTTCAACAACGCAAGTGGAAGACTAGTTGTTACAGAATAGAATAATTAATGTCATGTCTTGCAATTTGCGTCAGTTCAACCCCCAAGACCCCACCCGATCGGTCTAGTAGCAGTGGAAGTTGTAGGAGAAATCACAAGTCCTGGGAGAAAACCGATCATTGATTGCGCGCAGAAGATCACAGCAAGCACTTTAAAGTATACACGGATGAACTTGTAAAATGCTACAGAAGGAAATATAGCAGGTGATTTAAGGAGAAGAATTGTTACACATATCATCTTCGAAAGCTTAAAACAGCAGCTTATCGGCTGCATAAGAATCTGCTGCATCTTTTAGCACTACCAAATACTATAGATACATAATTTCAGCTCTGACCAGACAACCAGAAATCAAAGTGACAGGGCAAACTGTGATAGGTTTATCAACGAAGCTACAACTAAGAGGCAAATATCACACAGATGATACACGCCACATCAAATCTATCTTTGTATAAAAAAGGCATCACCGAGGGTGTGTATAACCAAAGTCTGGCCATGGACAGTGCACTAAATGAAATGATTATGATAGCTCGTTCCTGATAGGTCAAAACTCTGGCTAATTGCTACTCCATTGAATATCATAAATCATGATTCATTCTAGTAATTCTAATTGAGAGATTCCAACTACCAAGCAAGGGACGCTGGAAACTGTGACAGCATCCAAATGAAAGCAGAGTCAGGCTCCATTTCAATTGCCACTCATTTCAAAACTCTACGTACAGTTATTACTATATTAAGTATTTGGCTTTTAGAATTGACACAATTTCAGCACTTAGAATTGCCACAACAAAGTCAAAATTCCATCATCAAATCGTTACTAATCTACAAATTCAGCACTTGGGAAAAGGATAAGGATCAATTTCATAAATGCCTCCTACTCCAATTCAACATGCCCCAAAATTTTTAAAAGCGTTCATTCCACCTCCTAAACTATATAAAAGCGTTAAAAAGCCCCTTATGCGGCACTCATTTTTAGGTAACAAAACTTAATCAAGCTGAAAAAATTATTAATTATCAAAAAGAATCAAAATTTAACGATCCAAAAAGATAATGAAATTCATAATTTTTTTTTTTCAAAATAAAGAAATTATTAAAAAAACCTAATAAAACTTCATACACACCTTTATTTAAATAATTGGATTTGTCCGCACGAACCTAAGCTGAGAGAGATAATTATTCTCAGCAAAATCATGTAATGAACGGTGAGTTCGTGCCCCTTCACAGTCAGTCTTTCCAAACTCTTTCTTCAAAAATCTTCTACACTCATCATCATCCTGTTAAAAAATAATGGAGACAGAACATATGAAGTGTCAAATAGCAAAAAAGTTAAAGGACCTTCAGAACATGAATTGAAGAACAACAATTGGGTCTAACCAAAAATGAACCAACTTGGAAACACGTAACCTTTGAAAAGAAAATATACGCAATTGATTTTATTATTAATATTTTGTTTGTCATCAAATTTCTTTTACTTGAGAAACCATGCCCCTTTTTTGTATGGCTTTTAGCGTTGCTTTTCTTTTTAGCCCTTTTTTGGAAGGCTCTCGTTCTCCAGACCTCTCTCCTTTGTAATTGATTTTCTTATCAATAATTTTGCTTATATAAAATAAAAAAGGAAAAAGAAATATTAGTAAAATAAATAGCTTTGGAAAAATCCGCACACATGAAAGACAGATCACCAGGAGGGGAAAAAAAAAGAAAGGAAATAATAAGACCATCTACTAGACACATTCACTGCATATTCAACACAAATAGTCCACGTGCGGGTGTTGGGGGGGTGGGTGACGGGCCACGTGTTAAGGTGGGTTGGGGAGTATCTTATTGTTTTCATGCGGATTCTACGTAGACACCTTAGCCAATTGGTTATTTGATTCAGCTTAGCTGCCTTCTCCCTCCTCCCCACGACCAAGTCCAAAGTGTGTTTTGTCATGGAGGATGATAACTCAAGCATAAGGAGTTAGAAGTTATAAAGGATGGGATACAGAGTTACATAAACATCATACAAGGTATACAGTCAATGTATGTATAGGATCAAATTAATTATAATTCATGGTTGCTCAATCATAAAACACCCCAAACATGTTTACCTGTAGGAACGCCACCATTTGCTCTTCAATGGTAGAACGCATTGCTAAAGTTTCCACATAAATAGGACGTGTAGCACCCATCCGATGAGCACGACTAATAACTTGTTCCTCCATGCTAATGAGGTTCCAATCCGAGAAAATGATAGACAGAGATAATAAGCATATATTAAACCAGGAAGATATATGAAACTACATAAAACTAAAATTTGTATTTATGTTTATTTTATTTTATTTTTTATTATTTTTTAAATAGAAACAAAAAAGCAAGTCATTTTGCAAAACGCTCAACCTGATAACCTTGTTTTTCAATAGGACAGAAAAAAAGGACAGATGTTAAGGGAATAACCTTTTGTCCCATATTGGTTCCATCAGGAAAACATGAGACACAAAGCTCAAATCGAGACCCAGTGCAGCACTTCCATCCATCAAAAGCACCATGCACGTTGCATCATTTTGGAATGTGGACAATGACTTCATCTGAAGAAACGAGAGGGAATTAACCAATAGAAATAGGAAAGCACAAACAAGAATCACAGAACTAAATAAAATGAATAAGTAAACACAAAAAGAAAAATATGATAAAGAATATATCTTACCTTGTTGCTAGAATGCATCGGACTATACATACCAGCAAATTTGATTCCAGCAATGGTTAGCTGGATAAAAGAGATAAAGTTAGAGACCATAATATATACAAAATCCATAAAGCCCCATAAGTGTTTTGGTATACAACAATCACCTGTTGCTCAATAACGTGTATGTGCTCCAGAAACTGAGAAAATACCAAAACTTTATGTATAATGGTGTTGGAGTTTCTCATCCAAGGAGGACATAGTAAGCCCTGAATGTTCTTGACATCAGTGCCATCATCCACAGGCCCATGGACCACAGTGTTAGCATCTTGCAATTCTTTCAAACTATGTACAAGATAAGCGACTTTACTGCTAGACGTTGATTGCCAATCAGGATCCCAGTTATCCTGCATAAACACCAAAGCGGACATGTAAATAAAATTGAATTTGCAAAAGAATCTGAAAAAAGAAAAAATAAAAGAACTGGAATACACAAATTCTAAGCTACGCCTGCCTGTTTATATGATGGCTGTAACTCAATTAGATCTTTAGGGACAGGCCACTTTGGGTTTGGGTTTTCTGGTCGAGCTAGGGTATCAGGACTTTGCATCTCATATAAATTGCCACAACCAGGATAAGTGCATCTTTCACTGTCCAAAGCAACACAATCAAGGCACAAAAGATGCCTACAAGGCGTAATGACAGGTAAACGGCACCATTCCCCACACCTAAGAAAATCATAGAATCATTCTCAGCAATGCAATTGTTATCTTTCAAAACTATATAGGTAAAATCATAAGAATCTCAAAGCCTAGTATTTCATACCTGGCACAATCGCCACCTTCTAGAAGGTTATACTTGATAAAAGCATACTCCTCTGACATGGGATCCAGACCATTTTCAACTAAAGCATCCATAGTTTCCTGAATATCTTGACCAGCATCTGTCACTTTTATATGCCCAGCCACACAGCAAGATAGCCTAATATTTTTTATAGTTGTACTTCGAAACTTCCATTGCCTTGGATTCAAGAGGCTTTCAACATGAGAAGGGTCATTCCAGTCAGCCATTAGAATATTCCTCCTAACTGTAACTACTAATTCATTGTAACTTCTTGCATGTTCCTCACTAAAGTCGATTAGCGTAACTTTCTTGATGCAAGGTGGAATATTCTTCAAATCTATCTTCCTTGCACTAATCATGCACCTATGAAGTAAATTCGACAGACGGGAGCGTCCTTCTTCCATCTCTGCTTCAAAAGGCCTAAGAATCCCAGCTTCCCATGACTTTTGATTCTGCCCATATGCTTCCTCATGTAGAAACTTGAGCAACGGTTGAAGGTGTGAAAGTTGACTGTTAGGTGTATCAGGAGTTGGCGTTCCTGTTAATATCCAACGGTTCGAAGCCATTAATGAAACAGCCATCTGCAGTTTGTTGGTCAAGCCTACGCTTGATCCAAGGGTGTGCCCCTCATCTAACATGACCCTAAGCCAATGAACTTGCATCAGTACACTTCTCTTACGGGAGCTCCATTCTGCACTTAAGCGGCTGAAAGTAGTTATGACAACATCATAGTCCCATGCCAGACTGTGAGCGGGGGGCTTTCTATGATCTGTCCAAATATACATCCGCAACTGGCCAAAGCTCACATGCTTCAGGATTTGGGTTTTCCAATGATCGACTAGATTTGCAGGAACAACTATGAGGGTTGCTTTTGATAGATACAATCTTGTTGAATCTAATGGCACACAAAGAGCAGTTCTAAGAGCAGCCATGTCAAAGACCAAGTTGTGAAGCTTTTGCGGGTAATACCACCTAACAATACCCTTTTCCACTCTTTTTCTGAGACCAAACGATTGAAATATTTTATGGAACCCAAGTTCATAACCACCAGGATCTATGCATGTGCTAATAAAAGGACCTCGGAGGCCATTTGTTTCCATTTTTGAGAGCTCGTCAGGAGAGAGTTTAATTAACCATCTCAAGGCTTTCTTTGTTGCAGAATTTACCAAGGAATGATGCTCCTTAAGCACACTGGCAAAAAAAGAAATATTTTGTTCCTCTCCTCCAGACTTCCCTTTGGTGCAGAATCCTGGTAAATACATTATTGGCCAGCAGTTGTTCCATGTCTCCTCTGGAACATTACAACTTTGATATTGAGGATCAGTATTCATGCTACAAAACCATGCTGTAGTTGCATCAGATATCCGACTTTCCTGAAGCTTCCGCCACTTGTGACAAGCATCACATTGAACCCAGGTATCACTATATTCGTAACACCCTTTCCCAACTTTTCCACAACTCTTAGAATTGTCTGAAAGTTCATATGACATATCAGCTTGATTCTCCCAAGGGACATGTCCTGGACCATCCGAAGCGTGCTTCACTCTGCTAGAGTTCTTTCCTGCCTTTAATTCTTTGGAAAAACCAGATTCCCCTTCAAATTTAAAAATAAGATTTTTCTTGATGCGACTCAAGTTCCTAGTGCAAGGAAACACAAGCATTGCTGTCTTGGAGCATGTAGCTCCTGGTTTCTCTACATGTTTATCAGAACATAAACTATTAACGCCTGTTTCTTGCTCATTTAAAAAAATTAGCCTGGCTCTTTTAGATGAGTAGCAGCCAAGTTGCTCTGGACTTCTTTGTGCTTTCTGACCCACAACCCTCTTCCCCGGAGTCATATTACTACCAGCAAGATAATCACCACCAAGATCATAATACCCGCATCTTTGGTCACCATTGTGAGTACACCATATGACTTGTACACCATCTGGGGGATCTGCCAGCTTTCCCTGTGTCTTCAGGATGAGAGAGAGAGCAGTAATTGTCTTGCCTAGTCCGGGTTCATCACAGAACATTCCCCCACAGAAATCATTGATGGTCGGAGCTATGCCAGAGATTATTTCACCTGAAATAGTGTTAACGTAAAAAGAGAATCCATCTTCAGTCGCAAATGCTGTGTACAAGGGATGTGGCAAGACTTCAGCATGCTGCTCACGATGTAACATCCATTGTACCGCTGCCTGCTGGTGAGGAAACAATTTAAGCTTCATACATGGCATGATCAATGCTGCCAAGAATCTAAGATGGCGGCAGGTTGCAGCAACCCTAACTAGCTCTGACGGGCCAAGAGAAGATAGTATATTTATAAGAATGTCATCAGATAATTCCCAAATTCCAGATCTACAAGAGCTCCCTACAGGTTGTATTCTAGAAGAATCAGTATATCCCATCTTAGCAACACTAGGTAAACCCTTAAAAATTTCATGAAGTTCAAATGGTCGTTTCTTTGAAGAATCAGTGATACTAATATGCAGCTTACACCCAAGAACATGACAATCAGAGACAATCCACATGCCCCCACAAGCTCCTAGAGCATCTTTAATGCAATCTCCACCGGCCGTCATTGCACGTCTCTGTCCCCAATCACAACTGCAGATAGAAGAAACGTTCTTGCAGTAAATAGGCCAGAGTATTTTCAACGCTTCAATAAAGCCATGACATATTTATCGAACACATGTTTAATAATTGAAAAGAACAAAAAGGAAATCATGTCAATTCCTTTGCACAACTCATTGGTAAACACTTGAATTGCGAGTACTCAAACTGTAGTAGACCTTTATAACCAGGACTCAAGCAAATATTTATGGCGAATCATTGAAATATGCATAAACACCTTAACGAAGCCAATATTTCACTACATTAACAGGCCGTTTGGGAGCCTTTTTCAAACTACAAAGTTGTGATTCAAATCAACTGTTTGCTTCAGTGTTCTCCCATTAAAATTAAATTACAAACCCATTTTGATTCGAAGTCAGCATTAAAAAAAATGCTCGCACCTCATGTGTCGGAACAAAGCACCGGCGACGGATCCGCATTTAGGAAACTGCCATCCAGACCAGAGCGCGATCGGGAGATAGACATCGACGAGCAAAACCGCCCTAACCTCTCCGCCGTCGACCCTAGCCTCCGCCCGCACCAGACGCGCCGAGATTTGCAAGCACTTGTACGTGACCAGAGCGTGAAGCTGTTCCACCACGCTAATACTCCCGTTCACCATTCCAATGCTCCTCTTCCTCGTCCTGGTCGTCGTCTTCTTCTCCTTTGAAGCGCCGCCGCTTTTTCTCCTCTTCGCCGACGGCTTCATCCGATTTTCCACGTTCTCCTTTTCGCTGCCCGGACTCTCCTTCTCGTTGTGGCATCTCTGCGGCGAAGCCACCACCGGCGACAATACGACGTCGCCGGCGAGGGACCTGAAGCCTACGGAGGAATTCTCGCGGAAGATGTTGAAGCGCGTGCCGAGAGGCGGAGTGTCGTGAGAGGAAGAAGAAGAGGTCACAGTGAGAACCGCACAGAGGAAACCGCAGAGCATGTAGTCTGGAACCGGTGGGTCGTCCTTCAGAGCCTCCATCGATTCAAATTCTGTGGAACAAAAAAGGAAAAAGAAAAGACAATTACATATATAGAGCCAACGCTGTGGCTCATGTACTTTCCGTGTTTAAACGCTCTTTTCTAGGTTAAATTTGACGTGTGGTCCTTCAAGTTTTTCCTTATTTAATATTTAGTTTCCAACATTTAAAAAGTTATTTTGATTTTTAGTCTTTAATTTTGTCTCAGATTTTATTTATTTTATCTTTTTAATGTAAAATATTTACCAAATATTCTTAAATTGTCACATCCTAGTTTTTAAAATATTATTTTGTTTTACTTTTAATCCCTAATTTATTATTTTGTTTCGTTTTTATTTCTCCATTAACGAGGTAGTATTGAGTATCAAAATTTAAAGAAAAAATTAAAGTGAAACACTAAATACAACAATTTAATTCATGTAGCTAAAATAAATAACAAGTTCTTCTCAAAAAACAAGTTATCATATTTTTTTTATATGAGCTTCAAATTTTTTAATAAATAAGTAAAGTTAAATATTTAATATTAGTATATTGGGTGAGTCTATGATAGGGAACAAAATAACCAGTGGAGAATAATCTAACGGTGAAAAATAACTCTTAATTTTAGATCAATGGTAAAAATAAGGGTGCATCAAATCAAAAAATAAGCCCTCTCACAAACAATTCAACACATAATTAAAAGTTAATTTTAAAAATTAAAAAAAAAAAACAATGCAAAACATCTTCTATTATTTCCACTGGGTTGCAGGGTAATCGGTGTTAGAGAAGGACACTCCTAATCTAGAATTCTACACACAAAAAGGGCAAAAGAAACATATAGCATGTAATTATTACTCAAAGAGCAAAATTTGAGCCAAAATTGGAGATCTTAAAGACTGCATTGGAACAAAAATTCACATAAACTCCAAAATTTTTACAAAAACAAATTCCAACAAGACAAAGTGAAAAAAATCATGAATTCTCCAAATTTAGCAAAACAAACGGTCTGATCCTTAACCAACATAGAAAACAAACTTTCTCATAATTAGAAACGAATTAAGGAAACCCAATAAGTGATAGACCTGAAACCACAAAAGAAACAACCGGTGGAGAAAGTTAATAACTCATTGACCCAATTGATCATAAAACAAAGGCCAAGCTTTCCCAAAGTTTTAACCTAGAATCTCAAATCCCCCATAAAGTGATGATATAAAAACTATTCTTTCCCCAATTTTCTATCAACACCATTGCAGACTATAAAACTTCCTAAATAGATTAAAAAAACAAACCATCATTGACGATGACGGACTTCATCTCCCTTACTACAGATTGTGCTCTCTCATCACGAATTATTAAATACATGAGATAGCAAAATTTTTTTTAGAAAAAGAACTCTCCATTTTTCTCATTGGATATTTTGAAAAATATCATGTATTGAAAAAACTGGTCTTTCTTTCTTTTTACAACTAAGTAATTAGTTATTGTTATAATTAATTTTAAATTAAAAAACACCCACTAAACTCTTTAGTGGATGAATCACAAACACCCATAACAGGTATACGGAGAAGGTGCTTTAAAGCACCTCCATGTTTTCTCCCTTTTTTTGGAACCACATTATATTACGTGCAAGTGCACATATATATCATATATATATATATATACACACACATACATATATATATATGTTAAAAAAATCTATTCTACGTTGATGTATGTGTATATGTATAAATATATATATTTATGTTAAAAAGAAAGAAATTACATACATGATGATGTACATGTGTGTATATATATTATTTAATTTAAACAAATATTATATATATTTAAATTCAAAAATAAATCATATCTATTTAAGAATCAATTTTAAATTAATTGATTAATTATTTCATTTGTGTCCTTGTTGGAAAAGACAAAGTGTACTTCTACCACACATGTGTCACACAAAAAATTAAAATATATTCAAATTATCTTATTATTCAAATATTATCAATTAATTAATTTAAAACATATTTAATTAATCTTATTAATTAAATATAATCAATTAATTAATGCTCAGTTAAACATGACAACATTTATCGTATTATATTATGTATGACAGTAAACTTTTTATGTGTTACATTAATATTTCTAGTGCGAAAAAATTAATTTAGAATGCAATAATTTTAAATTAAATATATATAATTTATTCTATACATTAAATCCAATATAGTGTTATACCTAACCATATGATGAACAAAAAATATACCTAACCATAGAAGATGAATACTTGGAACCCACCTATTTTAAGGAACAATCGTTAGGAGAGAAATATGAGGAAGAAAATGAAGGCTTAGTTATAGAAAAAGTAACAACCATCACTTTTAGTCCTAGGTTCTCATCCTCAGTTGCCACAAGAGTTCATCAAAGACCATTCTTACCAAGATCCAATTTGGCCACCACCTCCTCTAGATTAGACATGTACACACCCCAAGGAGTAAAAATGTAATATGTTTTTGGAGACATTTTTATCAATAAAGAATTTATTTATTATTTAAATACCAAATTTTGCCCTCTTTACATTCATATTTGTTAAATGCATATTAAGCAAACAAAAGTCTGAGACTGTCGTTCTAAACCTTTAAGAATTGGGCATATGATGGACAGATTATGCAAAAGACACGATTCTTAAGGCGACAGTCTAAATTATAAAATCTGCAATCAAGAGGATAAAGTTGGGCGCTTTATTCATGTAAAGATTGTTATGTTGTCTATATCTCTAACGGGAGATAGTTTAACTTGACCATCGAAGATGGATTTCGTGAATATAAATTTTGGCATATTGTTATAGGTGACAATATGTTGGATCGAGACATAAAGTGAATTGATTTGGATTAATAATTCTATCTCGGCAAATCGATTCACTTTAGACAATTATTTGTATTGTATCTTAATCTTGAGATGAATAGTGGGCCTGTTGTCTTGACTTATGTCTTTTGATATACCAAAGGGTGACATCCACATTTTATAGTAGTACGTATGCCGGTACATTAGAGGCATGACTCTTAATAGAGTAGACCTGTTATTCATAGATATGAAATCCATAGCTTCTCTTTAGGAGTAGTGATATTCTCTTATATGCGTTATCCTGTAATTGAAAAACTAGAGCGTTCAACCATTTAGATACATAGGTGTAACCGAATGGTATACCGTCCTTAGATGGTAAGTTTTCCAATAATGAGATAATAGAACGTACGATAAAAATAATCGAAAAGGTAAGACATAACTTGTTCTTAAGTCGATTATGGATAATCCTATGGGGATAGGATACACTATGATATGTCGCGGAGGCTTAGCTATGTGGGCTTCGTAATTTTATATAGTTCGAATATACAGCTTCTTTTAGTGGAGTAACGTTGGAGTTGATAATTATGAAATATATATCTGGGATATTGGGTTTTATAATTATCAAGAGCTTAAACTATATAGGTCCATTTGGTTCCCTTTGCTAGCTCAAAAAAATTCTGTAACGATAAGGCATGATTTTTCAATAATTGATGACTTATGTCAGATTTATCAGATTAGTTGAAACTCACTAAAATCAGATAATTTATGTTTGTTTATTGGTTGAATTAATTTTGTGACAAAATTAATTCAAGATAAACTTATTAAATTATTGGGACCAGATAATTCATGTTAGTTTATCGGTTAGATTAATTTTAAATTAATTCAAGATAAACTTATTGAATTATCAGGAATATTTATTTTCCTAGTGATTGTCTAGATATGACTGTTTTAATCAAATAACTTCTCTGTCGGGTTATTTGAATTAAAACTGAGGCTCTATCCTAAGAATCTCGGGTGAAAAATAGAGATTTGTAGGGATCTTTTATCGGAGGTTCGACAGGCTGATCTTTAAGTTTGGCCTGTCGATTGAGGAGGTTTGGCAGGTCGATCTACCAGTTCAGCCTGCCGATCGACGATAAAAGGATCACGTGTTTCCAAATGGATTTTATCAGATATTGTTTATGATTTAATTCTGATTCAAATTTTAAGGCCTTTTCTGATTAGGACTGACTCCTAGACCCAACCTCTATATAAAGGGGAATGAGTTTCTTTTTTATTTAGATTAGTTGAGAGATTAAGAGCGAGACTTTGCTAGTGAGACTCTAGAAACTCCCTGAGAGCTATCGTTCACAAATTACGAACTGTAGCTTTGGGTTCTCTTAATTGGTTGGAATGAGAATCACTTGGTGGAAAAGCTGAACGACGTGAGCTCACACACACTCCGATTGTAGATATTGAATAGCAAAGAAGGCTAGTTAGTTGAAGTCCTTTTGGAACGTTATTTCTCTACATTGATTACAGGAGCTTTTTGGCACCCAAAAGGTTCGTAAGATCTGGTTAATTTATGCATATAGCATGTCAAATTTATGTTTTGAAAAATACTCTAATATAAAAATTTTAAAATTTTGGTGCGCACTATTTTCCTAATACTCTACACAACTAGCATCGTTTTTATGGACTTACTAAGAACATAAAATGAGTGTTTTGCAAGTTTAAATGTTTCATATTTTACCGATCTTGAAAGCATATACATACAAGACCTATATGTGGTGTCTTTTGATACTTATTATGGGAGGAAGCCACTCTTTGATGACAATCCACCAGGAGCAAAGTTGGAAAAAGATTTGCTGAATTCAAAGCATCAAACAATGGAAAACACTTTCAATGTAATATTTTTACCTTTCCTTATTTGTAATATATTTTTGTATGTTGTTGTGTGCTATTTTGATTTTCTTTTAAATAATTTAAAAAAATTAAAATTTATTTTGAAAATTGAAAATGAAAACTATAAATTAAATTTGTTCAGAATGGCTAAGTTAAGGATCTCAAGATGCATTCTAATGAGTTTGATTTTGTAAATGCAATTTGTTTAGATTTCCAAATAAATTTTCAATAGAAAAATGTGTGTTTTGATTTTGCATTTTAATTTTCCTTAAAAAATCTTTGAAATTAAATTATTTAATAATTCATTTAAAATGGCCTAGATAGAGTCCTTGTGATTAGTAAGTATTTTGTACTAGTGGCCTCTTGAAACGCGTTTTGAAGAATTTAATAAGTAATTTTAATTTTCAAACAAAATATAAAGTCTTGGGCATATGACTTTAACAGACCCAGTTTGTAATATATTGACATATGTTTATTTTAGTTTGTTTAGCTTGGTTTGTAAAGTTTGCCATATATTATCTGTGCAACTGTGTTGATTCAAATAATATATTTTTACTGCTCTCACTATTGTTTTTATACATTGAGAACAATATACAATTTAGGTTGGGGGGAGAGGTTGTGCTTCAATGTTGTGTATCAAAATTGTGCCAATTTTTTTTTTTTCTTTTTGCCCAATTTTTTCAATTTTTGCTCCAATTTTTTTTTTCATTTTTGTGTGTTATTTTAGGTTTTGTTAGTAAATCATTTAAAATAATTAAAAAAGTGTTTTGTAAATAATAGTTTCTTAGTAATTATTGTTATTATTTCATTTTGATTTCTGAATTTCACATTAATTTAATGTTATTTTTTATTCTTTGAATTATCTAACTTTATGGACTCTCAAAATTTTAGCTTTATTTAACATTTTTATATGTTTATTTTTCAAAGTGTTTGTAAGCCATTCTTTTTACACACGCACTATAATTGTGGTGGTAAGTCAAAGCTATGAACATTTGAGTTTTTATTTGGTGAAGATGAATAATTGAGGGCAGTAACATTTTCAAAATTTAACTAATTAGTTAAATTAATTAATTAAATGATAGATAAAAAAATATTAAAAAAGATGAGAAATAAAAAGAAATAAAAGAATTGTAAATAAATAAAGTGTGTAATTATGTAAATTAATAAATTAAAGTTGGGTAAACAAGTAAGTAAGTTCTAAACGATGCTTCAACACCTAGTATTTTAGGCCAACTGGTCTAGGAGTAACTGACCCAAAACTCGTTAAATGAGTTATGGAGAAAGCTTAAGAGAGCTAAATATTACACTATTCAAGATTATAAAGTTTATTTTTGTAAATATTTCTGTTTTATATTTTGCTCTTTAATTGTTTTAAATAATAAATTTAAAGTGTTGCTGCCTGTAGGTGCGATTTGAATCAAAATATCATAAACAATTTTATTCTTAGTTTTTTATGAAACTTTATAATTATTCATTATTACTTTACGCACTAAGTTTGGCCTATTTACATTTTGTTAAATAGTATATAAATCATTCAAATAAAATTTTTGTTTTATAAGTCTATCTAGTTGAGTGAGTCAAATTATAGTTAAATGGTTTGTATTGTATGAATATTCTATAAATCATTTTAAAATTATAATGCTTTAATTGCTAGGGACTAGCAATAAGCTTGTTGGGGGTGTCATGAGACAGTAAAAGTGTATATTTTCAAAGACTTAAATCATTTCTTTATGCTTTTATTTTTCGTTAAATCCTCTAATTATTAGCATTTTTGTGTTAATAGGTATTTTAATGTCCTAGTATATAAATATGTGTAAAAATGTATTTTTTTGTGTGTTTTTATGTTTAATAATATTTTTGGTAATTTTTAGAGTCATTTCGGTGTGTTAAATATGTGTTTAGTCTGTAAATAATTAAAACCATAAAAATAATGTGTGGTGATTTTATTTTGAGTCTTAAAGTGTTTGTAAATAAATTTTGAGTTTGTAAATATGTTCTATTTTATTTTTAGTAATTTCTAAAAATGTTTTTTAGTCTTTAAAATCATATACTTGTAAAATCGAAAGAGACTAGAAATTTTAAAAGTTTGTAATAATTTTTATGTGTTTTATTGTAAAATAACTATTTTCAATAATTATTGTAAATATTTTATCTGTAAAATAATTAATTTAAATGTATTTGTGAATTTTAGATTTAAATATGAAGGAAAAATAGAGAAAACGGCACAAAAAGAGGCAAAAACAAACGTTAAATGTACAAAAAAAGTAAAAAGGAATTAAAAATTAAAAGGAAGCCACGTGGAGTAACCAGGACCGTCGGATCACACCACCCAAAGAATCCTAGCCATCCACACGTCCTAGCTATCCTTGATAATCCACTGTGGTTTGCTTCACTAGGCCCGTCTTGTTATCCGTCAGATCGCTGGCTGGTGATCCATCCAACGGTCTTTAGGTGTGCATTTACTTGTCTCTGGTTGACTCAATTTGCCCATCTCTCCAGTCGTCGGTCAACAATCCTGTGGACCGTGCACGTCCGTTCTTTAGCCAAGAAACAGCGAATCTCAAAGTCTCTTAGGAACCCTGAAACGCGGAAAGAAAAGAGAAAAAATTATTATAATCATCCTCAACTGATTCACGTGAATTGGGGGGCGGCTGATTGAATTAAAATAATAGAAGAATAAAAATAAATAAAATAAAATAATAATAAAAAATAAATGGTACAAATTTTGCATTATAAAAGGGGGACTTCCCCCCTTATTTACCACATCCCTCAACGGCGTTTTGGCCAATTTTTTCACTACTGAGCTTGCTGCTCGGTAGCACCTTGTTTAGGAAGAGGTACTATTAGGGTACTCTCTTAATCCTATCAAAAATAATAAAATAATATCTAAATTAGTGTAGAGATTTTAGTAAGGCAAAGAGATAAACTTATATGCATGATACTCTAGTATGGATTTTAGCTCTACATTTATGTTGTAATGCTTATATTTTTATGGAATAAATTATATTTTCTATGTTTTTTAATAATTATTGTTAATGTTGTTATACTACCCAATTCTTACATAAATTCAGTTATGCTTTTTTATGTAATTTAATTATGTTGCATAATTAATATTGATAATACTTAAACCATGCTTGTTTATTAAGTTGAGTTTCTACTGCATTATAGACATGGACTGGCACAATAAATGCTAAGTCATGAATGATTTATTGTCAATAGAGGATGTCATAGTGTATTCTTAGATCATTTAATATGACGAGGTGCTGTCGGAATCAACATAACAATTTATTCCATTTAAATATTATAATTTTGATTTGTTATTATTCTTTATCTTAAAATTATGTTAATTATAATTGTTGTGACAGCGGTTATAATTTTCATAATTAGTGCACAAAATCATTAGTGAGATATGATTATTTCGCTACTTTTTATAAGCAAGCCCTTACTGAATTATGGCTTGCTATATTATCGCTTTAGATTGACTTATGAAATTAGTAAAAGTGCTTGTAATTAATAAAAAAAGATATAATAAATCAAATACTTTTGATAATTAATTATTTAGAGTTAAAATTTTATATCAGTTACGAAATATACAAAGGATTCTTAAAGCTTCATCGTTTTAATTTTATGTTTTAAATTTGAAATTAAAACATCACAAAAATATTTATTTCATATTAAACGTTGTTCTGAAAAACCGCTTGGCTTTTTGAACGTTTATTTTTATCAATCTCCCGAGTTGCAAATTTCCTACCTCTTTGTAGATACAACAACCTTTCTATACTACAAACCCCTGTCGTTTAAGAAAAACATTTTAGGTGATAAAACAACAACTATATAGTTTCTTGTTTTTCTAAGATACTTGAAAATATGTTTAACTACCACCCAATGATCTAATCTTGGGTTGGATTGATACCGACTGACTATACCCACTGCGTAGCAAATGTTAGGTCTTGTATACAACATGACATTCATTAGACTTCCCACTACAGGCGTATAGGGTACCCGTCTCATGTTTTCTTTCTCTTGAGGTGTCTTTGGACACTACTCTTTTGAAAGATAAACTCTATGACGTGTAGCTAAATTACCTTTCTTGGAGTTGTTCATCGAAAATCTGATAAGCACCTTATCGATGTACGATGCCTAAGACAACGCTATTAGTTTGTTCTTGCAATCTCTTATAAGTTGGATTCTAAGAACATAACTTACCTCTCTCAAATCTTTCATTTGGAATTGGTTGGTGAGCCATTTCTTTGCACTAGATAATATCCATACATCATTTCCAATGAGTAGAATATCATCTACTAAAGAACTAAGAAGACCACCTTCTTATCTTTGATGTACTTGTATAAAAGTTCATAAACATTTTGATTGAAAACATAAGACTTCATCGCCTCATCAAATCTTAAGTTCCAAGATCTTGCAGCTTGTTTAAGTCCATAGATGGACCTTTACAACTTGCAAACATTTCGCTTTTGACCTTTGACCACAAGCCCTTCTGGTTGCACCATATAGATGCTTTCCTCAAGATAGTCATTCAAAAAGGCAGTCTTGACATCAGTTTACCATATCTTATAATCAAGACATGTAGCAATGGATAAAAATATTTGAATGGATTTAAGTATTGCCATGGGTGAGAAAGTTTCTTCATAATTAACTCTATGATACCCTGCCTTTTCGGGTCGTTACTTAACTTTCTTAGACACCATTTCTTAAACATTAATCTTACTTATGTAGTAAGAAATATACTAGATAAATTTTTTTCTTTTCATTTCCTTTTAACATACTTTAAAACATATTTAAAAGCTGTTACGACTTTAGTTGCAACTTAAGTTGAGACATTGCTCAACATTTGACTTTAAAACCATTTCAAATCACTTCTTAAAACTTAATAAGAAACATTAACTAAATCATAGCTTAAAACTTAACTTTATAATAATATAAAATATTTAGTAAATATATCTCAAAACTTTTAAAAACATTTCTTAAAACTTTGAAAACATTATATCAAATAGTAAGAAAACATTTTCTTTGAGCAGCGGAAACATACTTTAAAAACAACTTGTATAACATTTGCAAGCATATAAAATGCATTAGAAAATCATTTTCTTCATGCTGTAGGTGAGATTTGAAATTACTTAGATAAGGCTCTAGCATTCTCATTTCATTCCTTTTCCTTTTATTAGTCGGATTCTATATCTTGTTCAAACGACACCCGACTTATTAGCTAACTTTTCATATTACCAATCTATTCGATTGATAACAGAACTTAATCTTTATATATTCATTCCTTTTTACATAACTTCTATACTATCAGTTTATTTTCTTTTACTTTGTATCCCACTGGTTTACCTTTCTTTTACTTAACCTAATAAACCATCAGTTTACCTTTTTATCACTTGGCTTTGTAATCCACCGGGGTTACCTTTCCCTTTACTTAACTCTGTAATCCACTGGATTATCATTCTTTTTACTTAACTCGATAACCCATCGGGTTACCTATTTCTTTACTTAACTTAAACATCCCTTAGTTAAATCTTCCATCTCACTTGATAGTTTATTTACCTAACAAGATATGAAACATTTTCCATCTAAGAGCATTTTGCTAATTCTGAGTGATTGACTCCGTTTTAGCCATTCTTCAAAAATGATGATTTTACCCTTAACGGGTTTTTTCATAAAGTTTGTAACTTTTTAAACTTTTTGCTTAACTTTTCCTCTCATTTCTTACATGTTATGGAAAAATTCCAACTAAGGGGGGTTTTCTAATATTAGGTGTTTCGGGTTCATTTTGGCCGTTTTCAAAAAATGACCATTTTGCCCTTGACGGGTCTTAAAAAACTTTTAGAACCCGTTTTTAAAACATCATACATTTCTTTATTTCTCATAATATTGCAAAAAATCAAATAGTAGTTTTTCTTTCGTTAAAATCTATTTTATCAAAACTTTACAGTTGTGACCCATATTGCAATACTCTTAACTTTTTTGCCCTTAATGTTTTTCTTTCATCTCTTAATCTTTAAAAACTTAAACCCTGGGGTTACTCACTACTCATAGAAATGCAAGAACCTAATGTTTTTTTTGGTAAAAACCTAGTTTACACAATTTTATAGTTTTGGCAAGAAACACAAAAATCATGATATTTTTGCCCCCGGGACCAAAAACAACCACTTTACACCAAAACATTCAATTTTTCGCAAGGAATAAAACTTATAAATGCACCTTGGTCGAATTCAAAACTTTTCATATGTCTTTATTTCATGAAATTTTACGCTTTAAATTTCGTAAAATTCATAACTTTTCAATCAAGCAAAATTTTGACAAACTGTTTACGTTGCCTTAATAGTTTTGATAAGTTCTACAACTTTCATATTCTAACTTTCCTTAAATTCCAACGTTAAGGTAGACTTTTGTAATGACCAAGAGAAATTCATTAATAAAACCTAATATTTAATTGGGTTTAATTAATGAATTTACCCTAAAAATTATAATAATTGTAAAATTGTGATAATGTATAAATAAGCAGTATTAATTGAAAATTTCACTGCGAACGTGATGTAATGTTGGATATTGTTAGTACAGATTTTATGAGTTTAAATACTTAAAAATTTGTAAATAATATCCATAAAATGAATTTTATATCACAATTAATTATAAAATTATGATTCAAATGAACGGGTAATTAGAGTATAAATAGGACATAGAGTCCACCAAAACCCTAACCTAGTATAAAAAAGGAGGCCGAAGTAGTATAATAAGTATATTGCAAAATGAAAACGCAGATGTGAGAAATGTTAAGTTTGGCCTCCAAGAGTAAACCAAAGGTAAGTAAAATATTTTATGCAGTCTAAGGATATGTTTTGCACTGATTTTACCACAGTAATGTAAGAAAAATATTATGTGGTAAAAAATTACACAGTGTAAATTTTTGAAGCCCACTAAGTAGACATCCATTAGAGTTTTATTGGGCCACATGCCATGAGAGGTGGCCCAATCACCTTATGCCACATTAGGTAGACTAATGGATTACTTAGTGAGTCACCCCATTGGATAAGCATGCATTAAATGTGACTTTAGCCAAAAAAATTTCATTTTCTTCTTCCTCTAGCCCATGGCAGCCGTTGAAGCGCTCTCCCAAAAATTTTCTCAAATCCAACTCTTTGCCAAATTAACCCAATCAAGTTCAAGAGGCAAAATCCAAGGATTTTATTAAGTTTTAAGGTAAAAACCTAAACTTTTTCAAGGTTTCTTATGGTTTTTCTTGGATTAAGGAAGGAAAGTTGATTCAAGGTATTTTTGCATGAAAATAATGTCTAGGAAGGAGTTTCAAAGGAGCCTTGGAAGGCTAGAATCACAAAGTGTTATTTGGGTAAGTTTTGATTTCTTAAAGTTTTGAAATTATGTGATTTTTGTTTTGATTTTTATTCTTTCAAAAGTATGTGCGTTCTTGAGCAAATTTTTAGTTAAATTCCATAAAAATATGAATTATGGTATGTTGATGTTGTGAAAATTAAGGGTTAAATGTTGAAACTAATAGTTTATGTAAAAAGAGTTATTTTTGTAATTTTACTATTAGTTTTTTCAAAAATGGTGATTGGGGACGAAAATAACCTAGTTAAAGGTTGAATCTGCTTATATAGTGGCTGGAAGGAAGTTTTAAACTAGATTTTAAAAAAATAACCTAAGGACTAAATTGCAAGAAAAAGTTCTTTCTTGACGGAATTGAAAAATGCCCTAAAATGCCCATGTGTAGTGAGAATTTCCAAAAAGTTAGAACACAAAAGTTGTAGATTTTGACAAAACTGATAATTATCGCAAGTAGTTCGTCAAAAATCTCAACTGTTTGTGAGATTTTAATTTTACAAGAATTTGTTAAAATTAGAAAAAAAATTTAAAAGGGCAAAAATGTCATTTTTCAAAGGATTTTAAATATGGTACTTTGAGCAAAAATGTTCCTCATGAAAAATAGAAAATTTTGGTTTAAAAAGATAAATTTTAGTCTCAGAGGTAAAACTGTCAAATTTTCAGTTAAGAGGCTAAACTGTAAAGTTTTACTAAAATTGGGCATATATGTGAAATAAGGAGATCCGACCCACTAGGGTATTATTTTTAAATTAGTACGTAACTATTTTAGTTAGAATAGCAAAATCGAGCTCAAGAAGCTAGTAGGCCCACTAGGGGCAAAATCGTCATTTTTCTCCAAGTAAACCGAATCGTCCTAAAATATCCCCAAATGGAAAAAAGGAATGATTAGAAAAAGATTACCACCTTTTGTTAGAAACGATAGTGTAAAATAAGATAGGAGTAAGAAAAATGGGATTATCGAAGCTGGGTATAGTTATATAGCTCGATTTATTAACTAACGGACGTTTTGTATTGAGACATAGAGGAAATAATGAAACTGGGCTAATAGCTTTGTAATTGGCCAAGCAGGAACCTAGAGGACTAGGAAACAAGGAACTGAGGTCAAAGCATTCAACACCTAAACCAAGTAAGTGCCTATCCCATCTACAGTATGAAATTATAAGTATAGAATGTGATATGAGTATATGTATACCTAGGTGTATATCAAGGTATATACTTGTGTGTATGCTATAATATGAGTACCTATGAGTATATTGATGTATACCCGTGAGTATACAAAATAAATACCTGTGTGTATGTTATGATGTATACCTGTGTGTATATTAATGTATACCTGTGAGTATATAAAGTATGTACTTGTATGTACTATACCATATAATAGCATGTATATTTGTGTATAACATATGATTATCACTTCTGCATAGTATGAAAACCATAATAATTGGACTGGTAAATACATAGCCAGAAATTAAGAAAAGTGTCGTATTGACTCCTGACTCAAGAGGAGGTAAGGATATAGTATGGTCATGGTGTCACGTCAACCTAAGTGCGTAATGATACGAACACTTGAGCCCTAGTTAAAGATAAGAAATGATGACGATAAAGAAGGTTTATAAGAAAGCATAACTGGATTATGCATTTTATTGAATGTGCATGTGGGTTATATGGGACTTATTGGGCGTAAGCGCACTAAGTATTTCATGCTGTAGGTATTCCAACAAGAAAGTCAGAATAATTTCATGGTTGAGCTAGCGGAGGGATAAGTAATGTGCAGAATAGGTATGGATAACGCCGTAGTTTTGTTTCCGCTGTAATCTATTTTATGTTGTTTTGAAACATAATGTTTGGCAAACAGTATTGGAAAAGAAAGGTTGCTATGTAAATACAAGTATATATCTGTATTTCAAAAGTTGTTATAATCAATATATGTAAAATATTTATTTAAAAAAAATTCTTAAGTTTTCGCTTATATGTAAGTAAGAAAAAGGTTTATCACAACCTGAAAAAAGCAGGTTGTGACAACTTTTCAACTGATTTTCAAATCCGTTAAGTTTTTACACAACTTTACAATTTAATCATTCTAGAAATTTACAGAACTTTGTTAATAGAAGTTGTTACCCTCACTGTGTTAGCTAATTCCAAACCTTACTTAGAAAATAAATTGGCCTTTAAGGCCCTCAAAATCATCATTTCTCGAAAACTAGTTAAGCCTTGTATACAATATAAAGTTTAACAATTTTTTATTTTTAAATACAAAACCCCAACTTTCTTTTCTATTTTTAAATACAAAACCTCAACTTTCTTTCTTTCCATCATCATCATCATCATCAATATAAAGCATAAACCAATCATGCCATAGCTCATAACATACATCAAACACTTAGCATGCATAGTAAAACATAAACTTTCAAGACTTGAGTTTAGAGTTTTACCCAAACTCTCCCAAGCTTTTTGATATTGTCCTTGATGTCTTAAGCCTTGTAAACCCTCATTTACAAGGTCTATACCATAACTCATCAAAAATCCATTCAAAACCCAATGGAAAACACTAAAACCCCATAGTAAAGTTTGGATTTTTACCTCCACAATTGCTTATCCTTGATCTTCAGCACTTAACTTGCTTCAATACATAATATGAAGGCTTACAATTCATCAAAATTTTGAGAGAAAATGGCATAGGGTGGGCGGTTTTCATGAAGAAGAAATGGGAAAAAATTTCATGAAAACAAACTTTTTATTTCCAACAAATCCTTGTATATATATAGACATTACTCTAAGGACTTGTTTACAGAGGAAAAATTACCCAACAACACTTGTCAATTCTACCAAGGGAGATGTGGCACATTTTCTACCCTTGAAGTGGCACCCATTTTTTTCTTTTCTTCTTGTTGCATGAAAACAAATGATGAGTAAAACTTGATTTTTACCAAATTTGATGACTTGTCTGTGACATCAAAGTATTTCTAGTATATTAAAATGCAATAACTTAAGGATTATGTTAAGCAAAATATGTGTCACAAGGATTATTGTTTAATTTAATTTTTATGATAAAGTCTATAAAGGAAAAAAAAGAAGGGATTTTTAAGGATAAAAATCATGTTATAGTCTTGATGAGACTTAGAAAAAGCATTTTTCTTAATGTTAAAATCAGTCATTTTGCATTAATATTTATCATAAAACTTTTCAATTATAGCAATTTAGTGATAAACAGTATTTTAGTGTCTTAGTGTGAAAATGTGTTTAAAAATGTGTTTTTAATATATTTTTATGATTAATAATATTTTTGGTAATGTTTAGAATCGTGTTGGTGTGTTAAATATGTGCTTAATCTATAAATAGTTAAAACCGTAAAATTTATGTTATGCTATTTTATTTTGAGTCTTAATGTGTTTGATAGTGTGTTTTAAGTTTGTAAATATGTCCTACTATATTTTTAGCAATTTCCAAAAATGTTTCCAAGTCTTAAAAATCATATCTGTGCTAAACCAAAAGAGACTGGAACTTTTATAAGTTTGTTATTAATTTTGTGTGTTTTAATGTAAAATAAACATTTTTAATAATTATTTTGTTTGTAAAATAATTAATTTTAGTGGGTTTATTTTAGATTTAAAATCTGGCGAAAAAACGGAGCAAATTGGCACCAAACGAGCAAAATCGGACATCAAGTACCTCAAACACCAATTAAAAATTCAAGTTTATGTAGAAGCAGCCATGTGGTGAGTTTCAAGCCCTTGGATAAGCCGTCGAAGCAATCTTGTCTGTCCGATCTTAGCCAACTGTCAGACCTATGCCAGCCACCCATCAGCAGAATAACGAGCATCAGCACTGACGCATCAGCGGGCCCTACGAGCATGCAGAACCCTATCCAATTCGATGTTCCTATGATCACGCAAAGTTGCCTTCTCAACCATACAATATGTTGACAATGACTAATCCAACGGTCTCCGTTCCTGGACCCACCTGGCCCACGGACCTCACTCTACCTCTTAAATCTTTACCGTTTGATCATGGAAGTAGCGCCTCAGATTGCATCCCACCAAAACTGTCAGCCTATGTGTTACACTAGAAAATAAATCAAAATTTGCATTCTCACAAATTGAGAATAGCGTGGAAAAAGAAAAAAAAAGTTGAGAGAAAATGTCAGATTTTCTTTGAATTTTTCAATATAGCTATAGTGAGAAACGTTTACAAATTTATAAACAATAGGCAAACTTTGCCTATAAATACCGAGACATCAGCCCGGTTTTGGAGAGCCCTTCTCGTAGTGCAAAACACTGCTATTTAAATTTTAGTTTTTTTTATTTTTTTAGTCTAATTTCTTGTAAAATATTTTCCAGTTTATGTTGTAAAATTATGTCCAATAATATCAGTAGTACTTTATTAATTATGTCTTTTTAATTTCATTTTAAGCTGAAGGAAAAGGGAGAAATTCTGGCAAAATTACCTCAAATATTTTTAGTTTTTCTTAGTTTTCTAGGCTATTGTAATGCCAATATATTTTCTTAGATAACTTAGGATTTCAATATTTTCTTAGCTAGAACTCTGTTAAAATTATGGTTTTGATTTATTGACGACATAGACTGGCACGGATAATACTTGGGAGGACCTTGATTACTTGTAGACAGAGAATGGCTCAGTAAATGCTTAACTTATTATCTTGGTTGTTATTTTAGTTAAGTCATGTTGAAATACTACCTATTTATTAAGTTGTGTTTTTGCTATATTATAGACATGGAATGGAACAGTAAATGCTTGGTAATTCTTGATTTATTGTCTACATAAGATGGCATAATGTATTCTCAAACCAACTAACAAATAAAAAGAAAAACTAAAATATATTTAAGATAATTGTCAAAACGAAACCTTTAAACCTCAGCCCTGTTATTATTGTTGTTTTATTTCTTTGAATTGTCATCGTTACTTTGCTTAATTTATTTTAAATTATCTACACTTATTGTTAAAGTGTCATTTTAATTTTGTCTACATTTCTTATTGTTAAAGTTCTAAATTATCAAAAACAAAGTATGAAAAATGTTGTAAAAATGTGTAAATATTGTAAATATATTTTGTGAATAATAAATATTAATCCTCATATTTTTCAACTTAAATAAAAAGAAAAGGTTAATATGATATATGTATTGGAACTGAATAAATCTTTCCCTGTGGGTTCGACCTCGGATTCACTGATTAAATATTACTTGAGACAATCTTCTACTTGAGGTTATTTTAAAGTGTGTTAATAGATGCGAAATCAAGTTTTTGACGTCGTTGTCGGGGAATGGTATTGCTTTCAGTACAGTATAATATTGTATAATATATTTTCTTTTTCCTTTTCTTTTAATACCTCAGTGCAGTATAATATTGTATAATATATTTTCTTTTTCTTTTTCTTTTATATATTAATAACTTTTCTTTTTTCTGTTTTACTTGTTTTCATTTGTTAATATTTTCTATTTTTTAGGTGTTAAGTACTATTCATATAGAAATCTGCATGTGTTTTTTGTAAGTTACTATTTGTGTAATAGTAGTTACTATTTACATCACTATTTTACTATTTAAAAAAATAAAAAAAAATAAAAAATAAAAAATCTTAAAAATCATAAAAATCTTATTTTCTTTCTTTTCTTTTTGTAAGATATTCATTTTGCTAGTTTTAGGTTTATTTTTAGGTTTTTGCCCTAAAAATAAAACTTCATAAAATTTTAGATTAGGTTTTCTATAATACTTAATAAATAAATTATGTTTTTGTGAAAAGTATTTTTTGAGAAAGTTTTGTCTCGGGGCTGGTATTGGTTCGGAATTCTTTCCCATAACCAGTTCACTTTTGAAAATTCTCCCAACACTAATCTTTCCAAGAACGCTGTTTTGTCAAGGAAATTGGTTTTAAAGGAGCCTTAGCACCACCAATCTTTCTTGGGGATATTCTTGAAAAATATAATTCGTAAATTCTACAAAGTCAATAAAGTAGATACTTTTCATTCATTACTTTATTCTCCCTGAGTAAAGAAAAGCTTATTATCTGTTTATAAAATTTTGTAAATATTTAAATATTTTGTATGCCAGTTTGGTCTCGTGAGTCTAAAAGTCGTAGGTTAATTAGAAAAAGTTGAGAACCACCTTTAGTCTCTATTGTGTTTTCAAATTCACCAAAAATGACTGATGATGAAAGTGTTCACAATGAAAATATTGGTAATAAACAAATCATCAATTCTGTTGTTCGTTTAATGAGAGATTATTTGCAAGCACCTTGTGAATCAACTCCATCATGTTTGGTTTTTCCTCTCAATGCCCATCACTTTAGGAGGTTTAAACCTAGAATGATTAACTTGCTTTCCAATTTTAATGGCTTAGAATTTGAAAACCTATATCTGCACCTTAGAGAGTTTAAAGATGTTTGTGCTAGCTTCACTGACCAGGAAGTTTCAAATGAAATTATTAAGCTTAAACTTTTTCCTTTTTCTTTAAAAGACAAAGCTAAAACTTGGCTTACTTCTTTAAAACCTAGGTCAATCGAAACATGGCAAAAAATGCAAACTAAGTTTTTGAAAAAAAATTTTCCAACTCATAAAACCAATGCTTTGAAGAAACAAATTCAAAATTTTTCCCAAAATGTTAAGGAAGTCTATTTTCAATGCTGGGAATGATTTAAGGATTTGTTGAATTCTTGCTCACATCATGGTTTTGAAAAATGACGTTACATTAGTTTCTTTTATGAAGGTTTAACTCCTGAAACCTGTCAATTTGTTGAAACAATGTATAATGGAGAATTCCTTGATAAAGAACCTGATGAAGCGTTAGATTTTCTTGATAACTTAGTTGAAAACTCTCAATATTGGCTACATAGTAATTCTAAAGGCTCAATTAGATCTAATCTTACTAATGCTCAAAGAGGTATCCCTCAACTTAGTTAAGAAAATGATCTAAATGCTAGAATTGCATGTTTGGCTAAAAAGATTGAAGCCATGGAACGTAGAAACGTCCAAGAACCCAATATTGAAATTTTGTGTAGTGTTTGCCAAACTCTATGACACTTAACTTATAAATGCCCAATTTTTAAGGAAGAGTCCCATGAATAGGTGGATTACACAAATCAATTGGACCCACCTAGAAAGCCATTTGCATCCACACATTCTTACACATACAATTCACAATAGAGAAACTATCCCAATTTCGGTTGGAAAAATGATCAATCACAACAGCAATATCAACCACCATCACCACTTCCACCACAAAATTCTCAAGGTCGTCCATCATTTCTACAACAATCTCAAAATCCACAATTTCCATCAAATTCTCAAAATTTTCAAAGGCCTCCATAAAATTTTTCTAAAAATCTCCAATCTCGAGTCAAAACTCTTGAAGACACTTTGCAATCTTTCATTCAAGCTCAAAAATCATTCATTTAAAAATAGAAAGTTCATAATACTCAAGACATTCATGAAATTAAAGAATCCATTTCTAAACTCACTTCTT
>CAMOHE010050080.1:138416-148595 GCA_946598075.1 Artocarpus hirsutus
CAAGACATTCATGAAATTAAAGAATCCATTTCTAAACTCACTTCTTCCATTCGCCATCAAGAAAAAGGCAAATTTCCTACTCAACCTATACATTATCTATCTGCAAATGAAGTTGCCTCTTCTAGTTCACAATCCCAACAAGAAACTATTAATTTTGTCACAACTCTTCAAAGTGAAAAAGCTATTGATAAAACTAATCTTTTAAAAGATTAGAAGGTTAATTCAACTTTGAAAAGTGGTGATAAAATTAATAGTGATGAGAAAAATTTTGAAAAAGAAAAAAGTTTTTCAAATGAAAAATTTGTTCCAAAGGTCCCATGTCCTCAAGCTTTGCTTTCAAAAGAGAGATCTGACAAAAATGCTGAAATTTTTGAACTATTCAAATAAGTTAAAATTAACATTCTACTTTTAGATGCAATCAAACAAGTCCCATCTTATACTAAATTTTTGAAAGATTATTGTACAATTAAAAGGAAGCATAATGTGAGTAAAACTGCATTTTGAGCTGAGAATGTTAGTTCCATCATTCAACATGATTTAACATTGAAATACAAAGATCCCAGTTGTCCCACAATTTCTTGTATGGTAGGAAATGCTCAAATTAAACATGCTTTGTTAGACCTTGGTGCTAGTGTCAACCTTTTGCCTTATCCTGCTTATCAATAATTAGGTTTAGGTGAACTAAAGCCAACTTCTATCACATTTTAGTTAGTTGATCAATCTGTAAAAATTTCGAGAGGTGTTGTTGAGGATTTGTTAGTCCAAATTGATAAATTTTACCACCCAGTAGATTTTATTGTTTTGGATACGTAGTTTGTCACAAATTCAAATGTTCAAATTCCTATCATTTAGGTCATCCATTTCTTGCAACTTCTAATGCTTTAATTAATTGTAGAAATGGAATACTAAAATTTTCTTTTGGGAATATGACTTTAGAATTCAACATTTTTAACATGGCACAATCATCCTCTAGAAAGTGTGAAGTGAACTTTGTTGAGAATAGTACTTCTGGAACGTTTGTTGATCCTTTGGCTGATTTGGCTAATTCTTTCGATTCAAATGTTCCACCCAAAGCTCATAACCATCTTGTGAATGTTTTTGTTGACCAACCTCTTGAAACTGAAAATTTAAGTTTTGAACCTGAAAGTGAAAATGAAGCTTTTGAAGAAGAACCTGAGGATGACATAATGGGTGACACTATGGATGATCTCATGTATGATCTCTTGGATGAAGAAGAATTTCAGCAAAGGTTCTTTGCAACTGCTGGCAACTTAACTTTTTGGGAGTACTATCTTTTGGGAAGGTTCAGAGCAACTCTTCTAACAGTCATCAACATTGACGATTCCGATTCTGATTCTAAAACTGAAATCGTAGTTATAGACTAATGTTTGTATTGTTTTTGTGTTTTTGTTATTGTATGTTGTATCTTTATTTTCATTGCTTTTTTTTTAAATCAAAAAAAAATTTTAAAAATTCATTAAAATAGCAGAAATTATGGAAGTTATAATCAACATAATTAGTTGGTACTTTTGTATCAACGGCCTCTAGAAATGCATTTTAATGAAATGATTTTTAATGAATTTTTTTGAATTTTAGAATTTTGTAAATAATTAAAAAAAACATAAAAATTCAAAAATTCAAAAACACAAAAATATTTTCATTTCTTAGTAATCTGTTAGGTTACTTTTCTTTAGCCTATTTTAAATTAGCCCATTATCCATGTGCATTATGTCGTATATGTCTGTACAGTCTTCTCCGTGTTTAAACAGTAATCTACCCCTTATCTATAAATCCATTACTGTATATTTAAGCTCAAAAATCTTTGTTCTTTCCCTCTTTAAATTTCTCGTTTTCTCTCTAACTCTCAAATTTTCTCTATCTTCTTACTAAAATTCCTTGAAATTCTTCAAAACTCTTTCAAAGTTCTTTAACCTTTCAAACATTTTTTTCAAAAAAATCTTCAATCTCCTTTTCTTTTGCTTTCACAAAAAAATCTCCCCAATTCTCTCACAAACTCTCTCTTAAAGCATTCAATCTACTCTCAAGAACCTCAATTTCTTAATCATGGATCCAAAATGTGAGCACTTAAAGAAATATTTTCCTTCACTTTCTCAAAAACAAATCAAAAGAAGTACAAAACTAGAGTCACTCGTCTTTGGGTACTTTCACATTTTAAACTTCCTATTGATATTAAAATGTACATAGAAGGTCTTGTTCATCCAAGTGATGTAAATAATATAGGTTTGCCTTGTATAGGAAAAGAGCTCATCGTATGGAATCAAAATGTCATAAATGTTCTCATCAAACTTGTTCTGGAAAATGTCCTTTACCTGGTCTCGTATGTATAACTAGAGAAGATAAAATTCAGTTCTATAAAAATGGTCTTAGGAATAAGAACTTAGAAGCTCTTCGAGTTTCTCTTGAGTCCCATCCAAGTGGATACGTTTGGGGGGCTATGAAACAAGTCTAGCCTTAATTTCATGCAAACAGGGAATGTCTTGAGAATCTGATGCTAAAAGACCCAACTGTTCAATTTGCAAGAATGTTAGATGGAAAACAAACTCAAGATCCTTATACTTCAAAACAAGGTCTGTAAAGTATTTTTCTTTGTTTCTTTGTATGTCTATCTCTTAAAAAAAATCATAAAAAATTAAAAAAAATAAAAAAAAATGTTGAAAATTTATTCGAGATATGTTCATCATTTTAATGAAAAATCATCAGAACGGCTGAGTAATGGAATTTCTAGAAACATGTTTTGATGAACATAAGTTTTCTTTAACTCATTCTCGAATAAAATTTCATCAACAAAAAGATTTTCATTTTTGTGTGATTTATACAATAGTTGTTTAATAATTGTGATAGTACTATTTATCTTTTAATAATAATATTTTGACTTTTCTTTTTTTGTCAGATGCATAATTTTCTTCGACAGGTATTTTGTGTGTCGTGTAAGATAAGCTTTGCTTCAATTTTTAGAATTTAGTCCCATTTGTCAAAAGTTGTACAATATTGTCCACGTTGTCGAAAGATAAATAATTTTGGCAGATAAAAATTTTCAAAAAGTTCTGTAGTTGTGTCACATTTAACTCTCTGTCCTTATCTGTCATCATAGCTATCTTTACCTAATTGTATCCAACGTTCACCTTAGGTGTGTATAAAATCCCTTTAGTTCTTAAGTTTTTCTTAGAGCGGATTTGTAAGATAAAGTCGATCTTAAAAAAAAAAAAAAAAAAAAAAAAGAGTCTTAGTCTTAGTAATTATTATGGATTCCTCATGCCAGTCATCTTTAAAGCTCAACAATATATATGTGTTTTGCGGTTCTAAATCAAAAAAAGGTGTTAATTACATAGAAGCTGCATTTCATTTAGGTTTTGTCTTGCAAAGAAAAAGATAAATCTTCTCTATGGAGGAGGTAGTCTAGATTTAATGGGTACTGTTGCTACTGGAAGTCATTCTGGAGGTACTGAAGCTTTAGGTATTATTCCAGGTGTCTTCACTCAAAGTCATTTATGTGTTCCTACCATTAGTGTTGAAAAAATAGTCACAAGTATCCCTAAGTGAATAAGAGACATGGAGTTTGCTTCTGATGCTTTCATTGCTTTACTTGGAGGTTTCAGAACTCTACAAGAACTTTTTGCCATTGCCAGTTGGAAATTGTTAGGACTATACTCTAAACCTGTTGGCCATGGTCTGTTAAATATAAATGGTTACTTTGACAGTTTGCTTAGTTTTTTGGATCATGCTATGGAACAAAGGTTTCTTGAGGAGTTAGGAAGAAAGATTTTTATCTCTACCCCTACTGTAGAGGAATTGCTCGAAAAAATACAAGTCATTGATCCTGAGGCAGACACTATAACATCAAAGTTTTGCAAAAAATGCAAACAAGAATTGGATCTTTCTCTTTTAACTCTATCTTTTTTAGTTTTACCTACAGCATTATTGTTTGTGTTTTTATTGTTTATTTTTTTTTTTGAATAACCGCTCTTGTAAATTTCTGTTGTTACTCTTCCTGCTTAATCTTGTTAAACATTGGGAACAATGTTCAATTTAGGTTGAGGGAGAGGGTTGTGTTAATTTTTTTTTTTTTATTTGTGAATGAATCTAGGACTTGTTTAAAAAACCAAGCAAAAAAAAAAACATTGAAAATAAAAAGATGTGCTGTTTGTAAGACTTAAAGATTCATGTGTTCCTAGGTTGAGATGGCTGAGTGAAGGATTTGTCTTGAAACGCATCTCAATAATGGTCTGAAAATGAAGTCCTTTGTTTTTGTAAATTCTCATCTTTGCATCTTTCTTTTGTAGCATCAAGTTTGAAGATGGCTGAGGTGAGAAATACTTAACATTCTTGAAACGCATCTTCTCCTTCATAGAAATAACTGAGTAATAGAGTGACTAGCATTCTTGAAACATATTTCTACATGATTGTAAAAACTATGTATTTGCATTGCATCTAATTGTTAAAAAAAAACTAAAAAAAAAAGTAAAAAAATAAAAAAAAAATCTAAAAATTTCAAAAATCTAAAAATATTTTTTTCAGTGATTTGCCTCTTATCCAATGACGATATCAAGATTATAGCATTCTCATGACTTAAGGTAAATTTTAAATATTATTTAAGTTTATGTCAGTTTCTTTAGTCTGTCTTATATTTGGGTTGAAATTTTTCCTAAATTTCAACACTTAATCTTGCACTATGATTTGTTATATTAATTTAGGGACTGTTTATGTTAGCATAATTTGGTTTATTTTTATAAAATCTTATAACTTGTTTAAATCCCTCTTCAGGCAAAATCATAGATAACACTAAGTTATAGATATAATTTAGGCCATCTTTGGAGCATTTGAGCCTTTTGAAGCTAACTTGTTTACATTCTATATCCCTAGTTACCTTGTTGAGCTTAATATTTCTAACTTTTCTTTGTTACCCACATATTTAGCCAAGCCTTTTTGATACATTCATAATCCTTTCTTTTACCTTTCACTCATAAGGCTTTTGTTCATTCAAGTGTAATCAGGTTTAAACCAATATTATAGGAGGTTGGGATGGGTTAAGAATATCTGTTACATCTATAAAATATGTAATTTTATTTACCTTTTAAGTTTGTTAGGTTGTAAATCTTTAGTTAGTTTGAATTTCAGTTAAAAAAAAGAAGAAAAAAATGGAAAAAAAAAGAAAGTTAAATAAAAAGTGGTTGACAAAGGAAATTTCATTTCGAGTTCGGGATTGTCAACTTTAGGAATTAGATTGTACATTTTAAAGGTTCGTGTCATGCCCTGGAGTGCTGGAGGTGACGTGGTAGATTAATTAAATTAATTAATTAGAAATTTAATTAAAACATGATTTTAGGAATTAAGAAATTATTAATGAAAATGTGAATATTTTAAAACCTTTTCAAAGCAAGCAAATATAATAATTAAACCATTAAAAATAAAAAGACAAACAATAAAGGAATAATAATAAAAATAGGATAAGAAACCAGAATGGGTCCTATTGACCTACATCTTGTGTACAAACATAGTACTGACAATATAAAATTACAACCACAGTCTAAAATAAATGAGAAAGTTAAGAATTATACATGCCTTGAATTGTTTGTTCTATAACCTACCCAGATCTTCTATTGGACGCAAGTCCAGTTAGTGAACTCTTTTTCGATCCTAAGTTGATATCCACTTAAGGGGCAAGATTTTAAAACAAATAAAAAGTGAGCGAAAGGCTCAATAGGGCTATAATTTGAAAATATTTAATTTTAAAAGAAATTTCATTATTTAAATAAATATGTAGAAAACGAACTAGAACAAATAAATAAATAGATGAAAATTTAATAAAAGCTTTCCTTACCAAAACAGTTTAAATAGGTCGACCAGAAAAATATCATTTTCTTTTCTTGGGCAAACCATTTGTATTTCATCACTGTAGTGGCCCAGCTGGGTTTTGGGACCTGCCCCCAAGGTCGCACTCTACACGACCCAATCTCTGATATGGCATCATGCCCTTAAATATAATTATATATCTTTTTATGATTATCAAAATCTCTTTTTACCAAATATAATCATTTACATTCATTATAAGGTTTATTATGAAAAATCACCTTAATTTTACCATTTATGAAATTAGTCAATAAAAATATATTTTCAACCAATCATTTGAAAACTTTTTGTTAAAAATTCCTTTAAGGCCAAAACATTTAAAACTAGCTACCAAAGAAGGGGTAGAAGTCCTACCTCGATACTCGTGTCGATGTCCCACAAATTAATCCCGATCCACTATATGTTAGCTCCGTAGATCTACGTACAACCTTAAATTAAAACTAGGTCTATGAGTGTCTAGCGTGAGATATTCTATGTTACTAAATCATCTTATGGTGTCCTAGTGTGCCATTTGGGCTTATAAAATTATACTATGTTGTTAAAATCTAAATCAGGATTCAAAACGGTGAATACAGGTGAAAAATAACAAAATTTTACTATGCCTAGTCGGCCTGCCGTTCCCCTGGTTCGGCCGACCAAACTGTACAATTTAGCTTGTCGAAAAACCAGGTCCGGTTGGCTGAACTTTTCCCAAGTTTGGCCTACCAGTAGTATGAATCTGGCCTACCGAACTTATGAATCCAGCCTGCCAAACATGAACTTCGGCCTGCCAATCTGGAGAAATTTTAGAATTTTTCAGGCTCAAGATTTTACCTCCTGAACCCAAATCTCAAATTTCAACCCGTTTTCTCAAATCCTAAGCATGAATAATGATCATAGTTGATAGAAAACCATAATTGATTACTTTTTAATGCATTAAAACAAGATTTAGACAAAATTTTTGAAAAAATCCAAAAATAGAAAAAATTAGAAGAAAATGAAAAATTTTGATTTAAATCCATTTTAAATCAAATAAAGTTTATATTCTAGTTATTCTAAATTCCTCTAACCTAGATTGAAGGTTTTCTAAGCTTAGAAAAGCTTAGATTTCAAAATACTAGAAAACTTGAAAAATTGAAAAGGTTTTAAAATTTAGAAACTAACCACGAATTCAAGCTTTGTATCACATTTTTGGTCATCAAATCAAGTTCCTGAACCTTCAATCCGCTAACCCGAGGCTTGTAGTTGAGTTTTCTTTCAAAAATTTTGAGAGAGAATTGAGAGAGAGTGAGAGACCGAGAGAGAAAGAGAGGGAGAGATGCATGGGGAGAGAGAGAGTGTGAGTGAAAGAGAAGGAGAGTGAGAGAGATTAAATAAAGGGAAGGTTAGGCAAAAACTAGTGAAGGAAAACCGTGTATGTAGCACACGGTTTTGCAAACGGGACGTGTTTGGTATTTGTCAAATTGTTTTGTTTTCAAAAATTCAAAATGACAAATAAAAATTAATTAAGAGTAATTAAAAATCATTAATTTACTCAAAGATATCTTTAATTTAAAAATTCCACAAAATAATCAAATTAAATTTAAAACATTAGTTATGGCACACTAATTCACCATTTTATATTCTCATAACACTTAATTAATTTCGGGACGTTACAGTTTGAGATTTTGGTAAGTGTCTTATGGGTGAACTAAGCCTCAAATATATCTTCCATCCTACCTTTGACCCAAGTCTTATATTACAAGCTGAATAAAGTCCTAAAGGTCTTTAACAAGGTGTTATTCTACATTAGTGCAGTGAGGGGTAAAAAACAAATTTATAAGAGTTTTTCTAAATAAATTATGTTATATTAATGTAAATTTATCTAGTTAATATACATTGATTAGTAATAGAAATTCACACACACACGAGAAAATTCATCTTAAATATTTGACATGCTCTATAAATGAATCATAACTTAATCAATATTTACATTTTTACTTTGAGGCATGAATATGGGATAATCCCTAAGGAAAATCAGTAAGGAGTCACCAGCTTTTCAAAAATCAAAAACCTTTTGTCTATTTTAAGGTTTATCGCTTTAATTACTCGAAACTAGCAATAAGCTGGTTGAGGGGTTTGATAAAACTTAGAAAATGCACTTTTCTAAACATTAAAATCAATCATTTCGCATTAATATTTCTCGTAAAACTCCTCAATTATAGCAATTTAGTGATAAATAGTGTTTTAGTATCTTAGTGTGAAAATGTGTTTAAAAATGTGTTTTTATTGTATTTTTTATGCTTAATAATATTTTTGGTAATTTTTAAAATTATTTTGGTGTGTTAAATATGTGCTTAATCTATAAATAGTTAAAACCATAAAATTTATGTTATGTTATTTTTTTTTTAGTCTTAATGTACTTGATAGTGTGTTTTAAGTTTTTAATATGTCCTATTGTATTTTCAAAAATTTCTAAAAATATCAAAATTTCTAAAAATATTTCCAAGTCTTAAAAATTAAATCTATGCTAAACCGAAAGAGACTGAAAATTTTAGAAGTGTGTAATTAATTTTGTGTGTTTTAACGTAAAATAAATATTTTTAATAATTATTTTGTTTGTAAAATAATTAATTTTAGTGTGTTTGTGCATTTTAGATTTGAAATCTGGAGCAAAACAGCGCAAAAAGGGACAAAATGAACAACAAATGCCTAAAAAATCGTTAAAAAATCTAATTTTGGATTTTGGAAGACACGTGGCACGTTTCAGGCCCTTGGATGAGCTGTGTGACGACCCGCCTTTTCAGGCGCCACTTTACTTTCATAAACCTCGTGTATAAACAGTAATCTTACTTACTTAGTAAGAAAATATTGATTTACAAAAAATTTTCTTTAACATTACTCTTTAAAACGTACTTGGAAACTGTTGCGACCTTCGTCGCCATTCCTGTTGAGACTTCGCTCAACCTTTGCCTTTAAATCCATTTCAAACTATTTCTTAAAACTGAATAAGAAACATTTACTAAAACATAACTTAAAATATCATTTCATAATTGCATAATGCATTTAGTACAACGTATCTAAAAACCTTTGAAGACATTTCATAAAAACTCTAATTTCCTTAAAAACCTTGAAAACACTACATTAAATAGTGTAAAACCTTTTCTTTACGTAGCGGAAGCAAACTGTAGTGATATCCATTTCCACATCTTGCATCTGCCCTTCCACGGCACCCAGCTCCACTAACAGGTCCTACTGGTCACCCATGCATTACCTACAGCATGAAAAACATTTTATGAGCTTACGCTCAGTAAGTTGAAACATAAACTCACAAAGTGTTTAAAACATACTTTAAATCTTTCCTCATAAAGCTTTCATCTTGAAACATTCTTCATAGACGTTTTTTGTAAACACTTTTCATAAAACGTTTCTAAAACGTTCCTCATAAACGTTTTCATAACATGTTTGAAATACTTATAAAACGTTTCTCATAAACGTTTTAACATTTAACATACAACAATTCTCAGAATGCTTTTCTTAAAGCGTCATTTATAAACCTTTTCTTAAAAACATGAAAATGTTTTCTATAAACATTTATCATAAACATTCCTTAGAATGTTTTTCATAAACATAAATACGGTTTTCATAAACGTTTAACGTAAAACATTTCTCAAAATATCTCTCATAACATGACATATAAATATTTCATAAAAAGGAATTCAAGCAGAATCAAAATGCATGATTCCATTTATACTCAATTATGAACTTCTGATTATGAGCGTTTTATAAATACTCTTATCTTACTTTAACTTATTATTTCATTTCTTAACTTTCTTTATCTTGCATTCACTTTCCTTTTCTTACTGTAGTGTTCGTACCATCTCATTAATCATGAGATCATATACATGATGCTTCCCTTGCGGAAGACTTGAGACCATCGATCACGTGGTCAAGTACCTCACATCTTAGAGGTTAACTTTAACTTTACGTTCATTATCTCATAACACAGAGGCTGGTACGACACTTTCCTTTTTATCCTTACTTTACCGTCTTATTATCTTTTGTGAGCATGTCAGATGTAATCACATCATATGCAAACACACTTGCAATTTATACTTGTACCGTGAAATCTATTGCATAACGAATGCAACGTATTACATATCAAATGCATCATGTAATGCAATCACCTTTTGCAAATCATAACATATATTCTAACGTTTATTGCATAACATATGCAACATGTAATGCAATCACATTTTGCAAATCAGAACTTTTATTTCAAAACTTAACTGAATGCATAACAATGCATCATAAAGCTTATAGCTTTAATCATAAAATATTATGCATTATCAA
>CAMOHE010050081.1:1679-11679 GCA_946598075.1 Artocarpus hirsutus
ACGACCCCAGTGTTCTTGATTCCTAAGGTTTGGGGGAAAGGGGGGGTGTTTGCTTTGATGTGTGCCTTGTTTGCTGATCCTCCAAGTGCTTTGAAGTGTTCATAGAGGTCACTCTCCCAGTCTTTATAACAGTTAGATGCCTCCCTATCAACCACGCCATGGAGAATGCCGTCTAACCTTTGGTAATCTAGAGCAAACCAATCTTGTAGTACATTCAAGATCATGATAATTACTTCTATTATGTTCTATAATAATTATGTTCTATGCAAGTTATGTTCTATAAGGATAAAGTTAAATGAATACCATCATACGCTACTGAATCTATCTCTTATGCTAGGCATTTACATCTTTCTAAGCATTAGGGAATGGCTCACATACATCCCGAGTATAAATGCTGATGGCACTTTCAAACCAGGACCCAAACCACCCAAGAGCCTTCTAGGTACCACCATCCTCATCAAATGTGACAGGAACATTTCCATACTTTTCTACATATGTTATGATCTCATGACCTTTTGCCTTTCCTCGACTAGTACAACAACGAAGTGCAGCATCTGATGCTATAAACATCAAGCAACATTTTAGATTAAAATTAGTTGACCGAATAAACTATATAAATTTACAATTGGGTTATAACATACCTGATTGATAGCATGACGACACGCTATACGGGTTGGGTGGAGACTGTGCTCTACTTGAAAAGCCAGTAAATGTAGCTACTTGTCTAGACATATCCAATTATTGACAAATAAAAGGTTTAATATCATAATTTAGTACAATAAGAATTATGCTCTATAATTACGATGTCCTATAAAAGGTTTAATATCATAATTTAATACTATAAAAACAAGGGCGGCTATACATAATATCTATTCTTTGTCACTGCTAATGTCTTGAATTTTGCCACCATCAATGATATCATCATCGTCTTTAGAGTCATCATCTTCAACGTCAACATACTCATCTAAAGTTTCATCCTCCTCTTCCAGCAAATCCCAATCTTCATCTTCTTCGGGAGACTTGTGTCTTGTAAAATTGCATCAACATCAAATGTGAGAACATCGGATGATACATTAAGGAGATTCCACATCAAGGTGTCAATCTCTGGTAGTTCCACCACTAATTCAACATTTACAGACTCTATATCTTGAACTACCATCACATCATCCACATCTTTTTTGGGAAGATCCCCTATATGTCAATGTCCAAAGTGTTCAATGACTTTCCAATTTGAACCATTAAACAAATCATCTACGTAAAACACTTGTTCTGCTTGAGATGAAAGTGTTAATAGTTCATTCTCATACCACAAGTCCTTAACAAAGATGCTTGTTCTACTTTTATATAATTGAACTTTCTTTTTTTTTGGATAAGTGTCGAACCACTTACTGTGGCGTCCAGCCCAGGCGTACTCCCTCAAGCCTCCGTAAGACCCACCTTGCGGGGCCCTCGGACTTATGGCTCTTATTAGTAGACCATCCTCGTGCCGCCCACTCATCCGTACTGTCCCCTCTGGGGCCTTCTGGCCCTCAGGGTTTTTTTTCCGCGTCCCTCAAGTTCGAACCTCAAACCTCCCTTAAGAGGTTCTTATTTCCATCTTGAGTACAAATTGAGCTAGTAGCTCAATTGGTACTCGAGATAGAAATAAAAACCTCTTAAGGGAGGTTTGAGGTTTGAACCTGAAGGACACGAAAAAAAAACCCTGAGGGGCCAGACAGCCCTAGAGGGGACAGTACGGATGAGTGGGTGGCATGGGGATGGTCTAACAATAAGAACCATAAGTCTAGGGGTCCCGCAAAGTGGGTCTTATGGAGGCTTGAGGGAATACGCCCGGGCCAGACGCCACACTTACACTTGAAAAGAATAATAGAATTGGCCTTTATGTAGGACAATTTATAAATCTCCTCGCAGACTCTGTAAATGTTTGATTATCTGGTCCACGAACACAGACACCAGAGTTTTAGGTAGTTTGATTAATATCCTGATTATGTGTTAGAAACTTGACTCTGTTCACCACACAACCAGGATAACTTTTGACGGAGAAGCTTGAGCTAAATGAAAGCGAAACCAATTTATTGGTTGCATCCACACATTCATTAGGCCGCTTATTCAACACTTTAGGCATATTAATTTCACTAAGAAATTCAATGATGAATACTTAGTGCAACCTAGATACAATCCTACTTGAAGCTTAGATAAGAGATCCTTGAATTCATCATCCTAGGGATTTTCAATATCCACTTCTGTCTCACCCAACATATCATGATTATCATTAATGCCAGTAACATCTTCAATGAATGCAAGCACCTTATCTATGGGTTCACTTACAACTAGGCCAGTACTTGAAACCTTGTCTACTTCTCCATGATAAGTCCATTTTGTGCATGATGTATCAAAACTGAATCAATGTATGTGCGCTTTCACTGTTTCAACTAGCCACATGTCATGATTTTTATACTTTACGCAAGGACAACTGATATTTTCAAATGAATGTGCATAATTCTTTCTAACCTCAATAAAAGCAGACAACCCATCTTAATACTTATCTGACAACCAGTTCCTCAGATATATCCAACTCTTATCAAGCGGCATTTCAACTATACCCAATAATAAACACATTCAGTAATATCAACTGGTCAATGTATGCATGCAAGCAATTTTACACGCCACCTTTACTTCAAACCTATAAGGTAAGGCCCTATCCTATTTAGTGTTGTAATTTACATATTATCTCACTTATCCCATAATGCCCTTTTTCTATAGAAATGGCGACAATATCTCCCTTTAGTTCTCCTAAGTGTGCTATTAGGTGCATACCCGGAGAACAAAGGAAGATGTACCGAAACCTCTATCAAAGGCGCGGGTGAAATTAAATGACAAATACATAAATTATAATCCCAAATTGTCCAAACAGGACAATTCAAGCATTAGTGTTACAACATACTGATCCTCAAACAGGTCTAAGGTAAACTCATGCATGTAAGTGCAAAATAAAAACAGAAAGTTATACTCGCATGCGTTGTTTGTATAACTATAAAGTCACATATTAAACCAAACTGTCTTGGAAAAAAGTTACAATTTTGTTAAATTTTATGCAATTTTGTTAAATTTTATGCAATTTTGTTGTTCTTATTGTTTTTAAATAAAATTAGTTTCTTGACTTTCATAAACAATAACATTACAATTATTTATCCATTTATAATGACATATAATTTCAAATACAATTTATTCTCTTATATCAATTGATTAGAACAATTAACAATAATATTATAATTATTAAACTATAATATCGTTCTTCAATGTTCTATAATAATGATTTATTATATTATTTTACTTTATATTTAATTAATTAATTAGTTCATTAATTGTTAATTAAGAATTTTTATTTCCTTATTTTAAATTTTTAATTTGTACTAAAAACTTTGAATGTAATATTTAAATTATTATTATTAATAACTTCAACATTTATTCTTTCAATATTTTAATTACTATAATGCATTAAAAACAATTCTATACTATATTAACTTAATTTTCAGCCCAAAACACTTGGATAAACCAACTTGTCATTAATTTAACCATAACTACACAATAAACCAACTTTATATTAACTTAATTTTATTTCAACCCAAAACACTTGGATAAACCAACTTGTCATTAATTTAACCATAACTACACAATAAACCAACTTGTTATTAATATAAACATAACTACACAATTCCAAATACAATCACAATCACAATTAGCAATCCTAAACAACAATCACAATCCAAAAAATCCAAATATCAAATATTACAATCCCAAAAATCTAATTCCACAGCAATCTACATTATACCAATCCAACATCACACCATTCTAAAAAAGTTACAATCACAATCACAATCACAATTCATAATTCAACAACAATTCACAATCCAACTAACATATTCACAATTCTAAAAATCCAATTCACAACACGATTCTAAAAGTCCAAATACCAAAAAAATAAAAACTTACGTAATCTAAAACCTACAAAGAACATAGTTTAAAAAACAAAGATAGGTGCAAAAACTTCAACATTAAATGGCTGGAAAGCAACCAAAAACTCCAAATCCAACTGGGAAAAACTTTGGGGGTTTTCCAATTTAGGGAGATTTCTATGAATATTGTTTGATAATATGAGTTTCTACAATACAAAAGTCATAAATCTATGCGTTTTTAGAAGTTTGGGAGAGATTTAATGCTGAATATGGAGAAGAAACAGAGAGAACTCTTCGGAGGAAGAGAAAAATGATGGAGAAAATGGAGAAAGAGGATCTCTTGGGTTCGTTTATATGCAGAGCTTTTTGCGACGATAATAAAAAATAAACAAAATGACAACATCTCATGTAATCTAGAAAAGATGCTTCTTGACAACTTTTTGCAAGGACAATTAAAAATTGTTGTCACAAATAATATTAAATATAGCACCCTTTTCTTTGCCAAATTTTGTGTGAAAAAATAAATTTTTATTTTTGTTGTTGCAAAATATAGTCACTGCTATTGCGAATGACTGTGGAAAACAGCTGTAAACCATTAGTATTTGCGACAACTATGCCATCGCAAATAAAACCAGGTGATTGCCACGTGTACAGAGTACTATTTGCGACGACAAATAACTACATAACTGGCACTAGATAGCTTCATGCCAAAAAGGTGTGGCGCCAAAATATTAATTGAGATGACTTCTCGTCACAAATACAAAAAGACATTTTCTTTCTTTTTTGGAATGATATGCCGAGGCAAATAAGGTTAATATGTGACGACATATTGTCGCAAAAAACTTTTATATTTATCATGTTTTGTCATTGCAAACGATATAATATTTGCGATGACTAATGTCATCTCAAAAAATTTGTAACTATTTGCCCTGTTTGTAGTAGTGAAAAAAGAAGAAAAAAAAAAAGCACACAAGCGGTGGTTCATGAATAAGTTATAGTAGAGAGCCGCTTTTGTCAGGAGAATAATGTAGGCTTTAGTTAAGGTGAGATTTGGAGAGATTTGGACATAAAATAACGAAAGAATTGAACTAAAATAAAGATTTGGATCAAATGGGTGGACTCTGCAAGGTTGTAGGACGTGAGGAAGTTAGATTGAGCGACATCTGAGTTTTTTTTTTTTTTTTTTTTTTTTTTTTTTTTTTTTACAACTAATGCACATGCTACAAGTTGTTTTAGGTCTATATAATCAAAACGAGTAAGCTAAATAAACATAAAATATTAAAACATATAATCAATACTATGATTCATAAAACCATGAAGTGCCTTCTCAAAAAAAATAAAAATAAAACCATGAAGTATAAAGTAATTTTTAAGATTTAATATTTATTGACTTGTCACAATATTTGTTCTAGCACACCATGCTCTTTAATCAAGGCTCAAACTTTCACGCTGCAAATTGGAATAGACTTTATAAAATTTGTTATCAACAACGATCATAATAATAATAAGAGTGATAATAATCACAATAAAATAACAATAATAGAGAGCTCATAATATAATTCAGTAATTATTGTAAAATCCATGACTTTATTTGTAATGAGAAACACAACTTTGGACCATAGTTGTTATTTCAAGAACTTGAATGTAAAAAGTCTTGAAGGGTTGTGGTGATTTTGAAGTTTTAAAAGAATTGGGGGACCAATTGAAAGTCTAGAAGCTTTCTCCCTCTCTCTCTCTTATTTCTTTCTTCTCTCTCTCTCTCTCTCTCTCATTTTTCTTTTCCCAAATTCATTCACATTGAAGACAAAGAAAAAAAAAAGTTTACAATGGCTGCCCCTCCCAATCCGACCACTGCTGGCTACTGTTTGCCACCAGACGCTAGCCATTAAGCCTCGTAGCCTCTCGAAGGCTCTGATTCTAAAGTTCTAGAAACTAGCAAAGGAAAGTTTAGTGAAAACACCTTCCCAGCCTATTCCCGACACTCTAGACAAGTCCGTGAAGTTGGAATTGTGAGGAGGAATTTCAAAGACTAAGTGTGGTGTTCAAAGTTTCATTGAATGGCATGTTGCAAAACGGAGTCTTTTTTGCCGCCAATTGTCATTGGCTGAATTGGTAGGAATTCCATTACTTTCTTTTTGTGATATTTATGGTTTAATTTACTTAATTGAAATTGTTGAATGATTAAAAGGTCTTATATGTGTTTTATAATAATGCCATAATTTTGTAGACTTGCATGTACAATTAAAGAATTAAAATTTGATTGAAAAGTAATTTTTTTCTTTTTGAAATAAGAATATGCAAGTCTATAGATAATTGGTAAATTGAAAGATTTTGATAGATTTAAATTTGTTTATTGTTCATTTTGACCTAAGAATCTAGTAGATATAATTAAAGCTTTAAAATTTATTGATAAATTAAAAAAATAATGCTACCCAATATTTTTAATTATATTTTAAAAAAATTAGGATTATACGATTTATCTTTTACTTGCAATGGAGTTTTTATATTTTGATAAGTGGTTTAAATCTTTAATATTCAAATCGTTCAAAGTTTATTGTGATATTATTAGTATTTATAACTTATAGTGATTTATGATTTGTCATGACTTTACTTTCATCAGTACAATTAATGTTGAGGAAATGATGATTGCAATTGGATGTAAGGCTATGATGTAATAGATGCAATTGTTCTGGGTGGCACATCTTGCAATTATGGCAAATTAAAAAAATGATGCTACCCAATATTTTTAATTATATTTTAAAAAAATTAGGATTATACGATTTATCTTTTACTTGCAATGGAGTTTTTATATTTTGATAAGTGGTTTAAATCTTTAATATTCAAATCGTTCGAAGTTTATTGTGATATTATTAGTATTTATAACTTATAGTGATTTATGATTTGTCATGACTTTACTTTCATCAGTACAATTAATGTTGAGGAAATGATGATTGCAATTGGATGTAAGGCTATGATGTAGTAGATGCAATTGTTCTGGGTGGCACATCTTGCAAGTATGGCATATTGAAATCTCTTTAAAATTGTTTTCTTGCAAGTTTGAATTTTTGTTTTAAGAAAAATAAGTCATTTTGTTGTTGGATTTTCATTAACACTAACTATCGAGGGTAGAATGATTTAAGAGGGTTTTTAGGGACCAATTGAGGTTATAACCAATTCTGTTATATGTTGAGACTTCATGGCACCGTCAGACAAATTTTAAAGCCATTCAAAGTATTCCTCAAAATTATATCCTACGGGGTGCTAACTTGTTGGGCACAACGGACAACACATATTATTTCGTACAACCACTACTATATGGCCTATTTCATGGGACGCTCATTTGGGACACAATGGAACTTTTTATACCCCCTTCTTTCTTTTCATTCTTCAACTAACAACCCAAGATGTGAATGAGAGAATTTGAATGAGGATTACAAATTTTGAGGTATTGATAGGTGTGATAAACTGTGAACTTGAAGAATTTTTATATTGGTAAGAGAATTTGTTTATTAACTTTTGAGGATCTTATATATAATAATAATAAAAACAAAAACCAAGAGGTAAGTAATAGATTTCCTACTGGGCACTGTGTGCTCACTCCCTACCTTTCCTTTCATGTTAGTTGATTGTTGCTTGACGTGTTGGATTGTCGTCAATACTCCTCGCCATTCGACTAGTATACTTGCTCTATTTTCTTGATTATTTGTTGGTACATAGAATGAACATTCCCAGTAGATAAATGATTAATAATAAACCGTGTTTTTATTTGTTATTTAAATTTTTATTTTGACTAAATCTGTACAGTTATATTTTTACTTATTCTATGAGTGTTAATTTAATTTTGTATATTTTTATTTAAATTTTCTATTTGTATTTTATCTTTTTTATCTTAATATTATGACACTGGAGAAATATTGATTTATTTCTCTATTTTTATGGCCCAACTATAGTTTCCAAATTATTAGACTTTCTAAATCTTCAAAATACTTCTTTCAATTTTGTCACTGGCCCTGATTTTAAGTGATGACAATTATTCATTTATTTATTTACTTGTGACAATAAATTAGAGTTTTAAACGTTCAAGGTCTTGAAAAAAACATTTCAGTTGTCGAAAAGTACCTTCTGCAACCAAATTTTGGTCGCGGAAAGTTTTAAATTTGCGATCACACTTTTTTTGGTCGCCAATTATCTATGGTGCCAACTAAAACTTCTATTCCGCTTAACTTCTGGCGACCAAACGTATTTTTGGTTGCCCTTTTTTTATTTTGCGATGAAATTTGGTCGCTGAATTTGTTATGTTTTGTGACCTCTTTAGCGACCAAAATTTGCTCGCAGAAAACTGATTTTAGCTACCAAAATTAATTTGGTTGTTGATTCTATGGTCGCAAAATAATAAATTTTTTTGTCCTGACATCACATGTTTTAGAATATGATATTTTCTCCATCTACACAGATAACATTAACAATAATCAAATACATATTCATATCATAATTAAGGATGAAAATATGATGATCAATTTTATTACTCTCTTCATTATTCAACAACAACAACAACAAGAAGGGTGAAAGCTACAACTCAAGTCACTTTTTATTCCCATCTTTAGCGACCGAATGGGAAAAAGAAAAGAGAACACAGACACAGATCAATACATGCATATGTCACAGACACAGACACAAGAGTCCAACGACATGATCAGTAGACTTCGACACGCCATTGGTTGTTTGCCTTCAATGCTGCTAGTACAACTTTCCAATCCAGTTTCCTACTCTCGGCAACTCGCTTTAAGGCGTCTTCAATTGGACCCACCATGTCCTTGCGACCAGCTAAGTATATGTAAGCTCCGTTAAGCAAGAGAGCAAACACTTCTTTAGCGTGTTCCGCAAAAGTGTCCTGGACGTACATCTTTTGCTTGTTGACTCTGCTGAATGTGAAGTCATAGCGGAAGTTTTTTGGGTTGTCCTTTAGATATTGCTCGAATTCCTCGCGGTAGAGTTGACCATCGGGATTGGCAACCCCATGGAATAGCCAAGCAAGTCCAGAGAATCTGAATGTAGGAATATCTTCTTTGAAGAAACGACGGAGATGAGCTCTAAATGGAGCAACGCCAGCCCCGGTAGCCACAAATATGTGAGTGGCGTTGGGGCTAAAATCACCCAAAAGCATTGCCTCGCGAACGGGGCCTGCATGCATATGAGCATGGTTTGTATATATATCAGTATCACCAAAAATATACATACACACATACATACATGCATTAAAATAAAAAAAAAAAAACCAAGTTTTAATTTTAAGTTGAAATTACCTGTAAATTGAAATTTATTTCCAGGTTTGGACTTGCACAAGAGCTCGCTGGTGGTACCAGGGTAAAGACGCACACATAAGGTAGCTGTTCTATCATTAAAATAATCTCCATACCTTGAAGAAGCACCAGAAAAGTATCTAAGCATTTTGGCATCCCCTGGTTCAAAAGGATTTTCGCTCGGCTGGGAACAAATTGCAAAACGAGAACATTAATAATAAAACTAGACGTACTTCAATTTGAAAAATAATATGATCAAACTTAAATTTCACATAATATATACACATACACAAACTATTTTAGTGAAACTCTTTTTTTTTTCCATGACATACATGCATAATTCTACATATTATTACAAAGTTGAAAGTTAAATCGATAAAGGTAAGGAGGGTTGATAAGTATATGCAAAACCAAGCATAATATTGTAACAACACAACGTGGATTGGCATGGGCTAAGTGACATAATATTGGGCAACTTACCGGGGGCAACGCACCGAAAACTTGTCCCTCCCAGTGAGGTAAAAAACCACCATGATCAAACACGATATTGTAAGTCTCAGCATGAGCTGCTGGACCCGAAATCTTTTCGACGGAAAGAATGGTAGCTGTATGAGGTGCCTCAGCCGTGTATAGATTTGTGGGAGGCCTCCTGGCATCTTCCAGCTCTAAAGGAGCAACAGGAACTCTCCTTGCCTAGCCCATTTTTTTCAATATTAGAAATTAAAAATAATATGCGACAACATA
>CAMOHE010050082.1:0-14022 GCA_946598075.1 Artocarpus hirsutus
AAGTTACACATACTCATTATAAAACGAAGAAATCATATACCCATCATCCACAATACAAACTTCACGGAATAAACAACAAAATGAACAACTATTTATCAACTTCACGGAATAAAGAAAAAAATCAACAACTATTTATCAATTTTGGATTAATTATACATCACAATCAACAACTATATATTTCTCACTTTCTATAAAAAAACTTACAATTTGGGCTGAGATTAAGGAGTATGGAGGCGGAGAGAGACGGCGGTGGCTGATTCGGAAGGGTCTGTGTATGTATTTTGTAAAGTGTGTTTCTAAAATGTGTCTGAATGTCGAGAGTGTAAGGGGGTCTTAATGTAGCTACCACGACGGTTTTCTAAAAAAACTATCGTGAAAGATACCACGATGGTTTTTGGAGAAAACCGTCATAGTATGTCTGAGATACCACGACGGTTTTCTCTAAAAATCGTCGTGGTATCTATGCATACCACGACGGTTTTTAGAGAAAACCGTCGTGGTATCTAGAGAAAACCATCGTGGTATCTCAGACATACCACGACAGTTTTCTCCAAAAACCATCGTGGTATCTTTCCCTATACTACGACGGTCTTCGTTTTTACGGGCGTAACTTGCCGTGCATTTTTGCCCTTACCACGACTGTTTTTAGGAAACGGTCGTGAAATAAAGGTCGTGTAATCAATATTTTCTTGTGGTGTGGACAATAATTCTTGTCCTCATACTCATGCCTATAGAGAACACTATCATTTTCACATGCATGAATTTTCTTATAATCCATTCCCAAAGTGCTCAAAGTCTTCTTAGCCTCATACATACTAGTTGGTAATTTATTACCCTCTGGTAGAAGCCTTTGTAAAAATTCCAACAGCTTTGTGAAACTAGAATTCGACCAGCCACCCGATGCTTTCAAATTCCATAATCCAACTAAAGCAGACAATTTAGTGAAATTGGTACACCCCTCATACGCTGGTGTCTCTGCATCATTTATCATTGTGTCAAATAAATCCGGATGGTGCATAAAGTGTTCTTCTAAATCATTGACCATGTAAACCATATTGTCTTCATCCTCCATATTATCCTTCACAATAGATTGCTTTTCATTATTTAGTAAGGTTGGATTGAAATTAGACTTGCCATGAAAATGCCACGTTTGATAACTACTTAGGATTCCATTTTGAAATAAATTTCCTCTAACAATTGTAATTGGATGCAATCTATGGTTTCCACATTGAACACAAGGACATAGAATTTTATCACCATTTGCATGACTTTTGGCAAAATCCAAGAACTCTTGCACACCATTCACATACTCTTTAGACAATCGAAAATCCCACATCCATTTCCTGTCCATTTTGCAATTCCTAAATCAAAATAATAAATAGCAATTATTCAATTAAAATTAATTTCACAATTTATATATATACGCACGCCTACATATATTAATTAATCATGAAAAAAATCACCTGGCCATCATAAATTAAACAAGTTACACATACTCATTATAAAATGAAGAAATCATACCCATGATCCACAATACAAACTTCACGGAATAAACAACAGAATGAACAACTATTTATCAACTTCACGGAATAAAGAAAAAAATCAACAACTATTTATCAATTTCGGATTAATTATACAACGCAATCAACAACTATTTCTCACTTTTTACCAAAAAACTTACAATTTGGGCTGAGATTAAGGAGTGTGGAGGAGGAGAGAGACGACGGCGACTGATTCGGAAGGGCCTATGTTTGTATTTGTAAAGTGTATTTCTGAAATGTGTCTGAATGCCGAGGATGAGAAGGGGTTTTAATGAAGCTACCACAACGGTTTTCTGAAAAAACCATCGTGGTATCTCTCTAAGCTACCACTTTAAATGCTTCACTTTTTCTTTGTGCTTTTTCTTTTTTCTTTTTTGGCTCTATTTGTCTCATGTAGTCTCTTCCCACAATATTCCCATCCCATTCTCTCTATTTTATTGCTCAACGCTTTCTCTTGTAGGGTTCTTAAACCTATAATCTTAACTTTCTTGCATGAATAATCTCCTAACTTTTGATCTATCCTGCCTTCCATTGCAGTTAATTTATGTTAGAGTGATTGTAATATATATTAAATTATTTGAAGTCGAAGAAACACATAAAAAAAGGAAAATATGAAAATTTTATGTGTTTGGAATCAAAAGTGCTATAATTTTTTCAGGAAAATACTTGAGGCAGTGAATTGGTGCTTCAATGCCCATTGGGTTGCATTGTGGCACCAGTTGGTTGCCATGGTCACTACTATAGATAGGGCCTTCCATGACGGTTTTAAACTGTCACGGAAAACTTTTATGACGGTTAAAAAAGCGTCATGAAAACTTCCATCGTGGTACAAAATTGAGTTTTCATGACGGTTTGTTACTGTTGTGGAACATTCGTATATGCGCCAAATTCATGTTTCTCAAGGGACCTTTATCGCGATGGTTTTTTGTAGAAATCGTCATGGAAAGTACAATTTTACATGACGGTTTTTCTAAGAATTGTTGTCAAAGGTGATGTTTGTACGACGGTTTTTTGAAAAACCGTCATGGAAACTTGGTATACCACAACCTTACTCGATGGTTTTTACAAAAACCGTCGTGTAAGGTAAAGTTTTCATGACGATTTTTGACTAAAACTATCGTAGAAAATTGGTTGTGCAAAAAAAAAATCCTAAATTTTTGATTTCTTACGGGATGGCTAGTCCCGTGTGTTATCCATTACTACAAGAACTTGATTGCATAAAAAATGATGCATATTGAAATTTCAAGGTATTTATAAAATTATTTACCTTTGAACTATTTTGCATAATTATTTATTTACCATCTCTATCTAAATTTGACATACCTATTTACAAATTCTACCCACTCAATACTAACTTCATTTATATCCGTACGTATATAAAATTCTTTTTTTTGATAGGGCTTATGTGCTATTATTAACTTTATCTCGCATGAAACGTAGAATAAAAAAATTACATTCTAAGTTTCCTTGTTATCTTGGACTTACGTTTGGAATATAGCATTCCATTCGATTGGAATATTACATCGTTTCTTGCTTGAAGTTTCCAATCATTAAGCGCCCTAATAATGTATCATGATTAAATGAATTAATAAACACAATTATGTAAAACTTAACATAGTTAATTTTATAACAAAAATTGATACTTACAATCTTATGAGTGATATGAAATCATCACTTGGTGGGTTTCCAAGGGGATCAAACAAATATATTTGGTCCTCCCATGGAGAAACAAGTGCCAACATCTAATATTTTCTAACATTGTATGGCACGAAGAATAATTTCCCCTTTGGTGCTTGAGCTAATAGGTGGGGGAGACATGGTGTGCTCTCTACAATCACTCTATGGGTCTCTTGCAACACTTAAAACAATTGTCGGAGATATGAAGTTGAAATTTTTTGCCTTACCTTGAAGTTCACAATTTTTTGCCAAAAAACTATAATGAAAAATAATGCACTCAATTATTTAAAAGTACCTTACAACTTAACTTAGATTTAAAAAAGTAAATGTCTTTATACCCTATATAGGTAAGCAATTCATTGCCAGTGATTATTTCTGGTATCGGGCACTAAATCATCAACTCATCACGTATGAAAGAATGTGCATACAAAGCTAACTACATAAATTCTGGAGGTACTAAAAAAAAGTTAAATGCAGGCAGTGGCTTATTTGCAATGAGTTGTTCTTATTCTTATTCTATCTTAGGTTGTGATTGTCTTGCTTTTCTAGAGCTTTTCTTTTTTTTGGCATTTCTTTCCCCTTAATCTTGTGGAACATGGCTATGCGCTCGACTCATCTTTATCATTATGAATTAAGCTTTTTGGTCATGCAATGAAGCTTCTGTTGCTTCAAATGTCGGAACAGGCAATTCAGCTGTTCTAACTCTAATGGTAATGAAGCTAACACACACGTTTTCATCCCTTAAGGGTCTTCCGTGGGCTATATCAATTGGAAGACTCTCCATCCATACCTTCCCAAACGCAACAAGTGCACACCCACCATTAATTCTATCGTTAACAAAGAGAGTGCATCTTTTGTATTGTTCAGGCTCTTGACGATGAGGTGACAATTGAACTTATGGAGCTTGTAGAGCTTCTACTGCATTGTTGTGAGGGTTACAGCTAGCCTTGAAGCTGTTGGATTATGAGATGCTCTCATCTGTCGGTCTGGCACGTTCTTGGGAAATGTACTCATTCATAAGACCTCGTAGTTCTGTAATTTTCATTTACATCTTTGACATTTGGGAATTGAATTTTGAACCTAGTTGAAGGTCAAAGTATTGAGACTGCTTCATATGCTTTGATTGACCACGAACACGTCCTTAATGTCCCTATTTTCATAGTGCCCTCGATAATATGTCATCATTATCGACAGACTGAAATGTCCCTTGACTTTGTTGCATCGTGTACTTGTCCTGTAAATCAACAACAAACCAAGTTGTTCTTAATATGCTTCAATAGCTATTAAATTACAAATTAATAACTTAATTTCAATAAACTTACAATCAATTTCCCAATTTATGTTACTCTTAGATTTTTAAATTGTCCATCGGGACCTTGACATGATTTTAGCCACAACTCCTCCTGTGTTAGTAGCACGTCCGTCTCATCTAACTGTATTATGCTATGTCAATAACATATAAATGACAAAATAATTGATATATGTAATACGAGTAAGATAATAATATAACAATGATTGCTCGAGCTTTCTATATCTGTCTTGGCCAACCATAGAATCATATTCATTTTCTGCTCTTATTTTTCTTGTGTTAGCTGATAGCGGTTGGAATTCGATAGAACACTGATATTTCACAAAAGCTTCCCAATCGTCATCGTTTATAGAGAGGTAGTAGTGTACTACTATAGGAGGCTAGTTAAATATATTTTCATCATCCTCCATAATGGAAAGGTTGGGCTTTACAAAAGTAACGTAGAGGTCGGATCTAAATCCCTTTGCTAATTCGCCACAAATCTTTAAAGCTTTTTTCCTATGCCACCCCTCAACTATGAAAGCTTTGTATATGTCTTTCCAAATCACATCTTTTACTTGGTCCAAATCCTTAGTCCTCCAATCTTTAATCCATATTGGAATGTGTTCTCGACTAAAGACTATAATACAACTATTTAGTTCACTTCCGAGTACGCCTTTCGGTTGACCTTTTGAATCAAACGTCACTTCTATTCTTAAACCTCTCTTCTTCATCTATTGAACTTTTTTCATCAAAGTAGCTATCTGCTTAAAATCTACTTTAGGATCATCGAATTTGATGTGCCTTTGGGGCTTACCAACTTGTTTTGCCTTGCTATATTGTGAGGAAGATGGAGTGTACTCTTCATACTCTTCATTATAATGGTCATTATCACTCTTTTGAGACATTTTTACCTAATCCAATGACCACCATTTCAAGAAGATAAATACATTACAAAAAACTAAATTGATTTTCTAGTATACCATTCTAAAATTAATCACAAAATCACAAAATCTCATAATCAAAATTAACAAAATCACAAAATAACATTTCACAAATTACATAACCAAAATCACAACATCAAATAATCACATATTGCACAAAATCACATATTCATATCTCACAAAATTATAAAATCTCACAATTACATAATCACAAAATTCCAAAGCCACATATTACATATCACTAAATCTTATAATCAAAATTAACAAAATCACAAAATCACGTTTCACAATTTACATAACCAAAATGAAAATATCACATAATCATATATTGCACAAAATTACATATCCATTCTCACAAAATCACAAAATCTCATAATTATATAATCGTAAAATCCTAAAACCACATATTACATATTACCAAATCTTAAAATCACTTATTCAATTAACCACATAATCATGTATTAAACAAAATTCATATTCAATTACCACATAATTACAATCATATACAATTAACCATATAATTATACCTTATATAGTCACACTTTTTTTAAAATTACATAATCACATTTTAAACTAACAAAATTGTTAAGAAAAAATTTTAAAAAAACCACAACTCACATAAAACCACCATAAGAACAGGGTGATTACAAACGACGATGCAGCGGTAATGGATGGCGATGGCAACAGGCAGCTACAGTGGCAAAGGCACTGCGAATGGGAAAGAGAAAGAGAGATGGGGGACTAGAGGGAAAGAGAGGAAGCAAGAGAGGGTTAGGGTACGGGAAGGAAAGAGAGGAAAGAAAAGAAGAGTGGAGAGGCTGGGTGGTTTTGGGCTAGGCGAGGGGGTGTATGGCGACCATAGCGGTGGGGTTGCCAATAAAGGAGAAAGAGAAAGAGAAAAAGAGTGGGGATATGAGAGGGAAAAAAAGGAAGAAAGAGAGAGAGGGAAGGGCTGGACGGGTGTGGCAAGGCGAGAGAGGTGGACATCAGTGGTAACAACAGGGCTATTAGTAAAGGAGAGACAGAAAGAGAAAGAAAGGGGGTACGGAAGGGCGATAGTGAGGGCAACATTGATGGCTTCAATGGGAAGGTGACAACAATGGCTTCAATGGGAGGACGATGGGCTTCAATTGTAATAAGAGTGATAGAGTTTGAGAGGAAGAGAAAGTTTGAATATGTTTGGGGGGGGGGGGGGGAGCGAGAATGTTCGATATCATGTTGAATATAAGGCCCTAGGGCCCACATTACATGATGGTTTTTATAAAATTTGTCATGTAATGTATAAACTTACATGATGGTTTTTATAAAAACTATCATGTAATGAAAAAAATTACATGATGGTTTTTATAAAAACCATCATGTAAGGACAATATTTCATGATTGCTTTTTAAAAATCCATCGTGGAATATTAATTTTTTATGATGGTATTTTAAAAAAACATCCTAAAAAATTGGTCTAAAAACACCAATTTCAAAAGTTTTTCTCCTTTGCCTAGGGTGGCCAAGCTGTGTGTTAAGCATCCAATAGCCCAAACTATAAACATATATTCTTTAGCTTAAAAAAAGATGAAAAATGAAATAAAGAAATACATTGAAATAAATTGACATAAATTTGTTTAAAAATGCTCATTTTCCCCTTTTTTTTTCATTGGTTCCTCAATACATATCCATTCCATATCTTCATAAAGTAAGTGCAAGACATCATCTTCAAAATCATCAATCTTTTCTACTGGTGGCAATCCCTTTGTGAATGAGGGGATGTCCATGCAATCTTTAGTAAATTCTTCACCATCAATAACTACTCTTGGCTTTATCAAGACAACTAGGGACAACTCCAAATCTTGGGGATCAATTGTATAAAAAACTTAGATTGTTTATGATGCCATAATGAAGGGATCATTCTAGTATCACAATCTTCTAAAGTCCACCACCATGATGCTGTTGTTATCGATCTTAACATAGTTATTATCGGCACACTTGCACTTAAAAAGTGCTATGCGCAATCCCCCATAATCAAGTTCTCAAATATCTTTAGTGAAACAAACGTAGTTCATGGTCTCATATACCGGATTCTTGTCCTTGGCAGAGGAAATATGCATAGACTTGGCATGGAGAGTCACATCGCTATTTTGGACAAGATGCTTCTCATCTCTTTCACAAGTGTAGAAAGAAATGCTTCTCATCTCTTTCGCGAGTGTAGAAAGTGCAACCATTTATATAATATGACATATACCTAGTAACTACTAACGACGGTCCTCGAGATAGGTTCTTTAAGTCTTGTGACATGCCTCTATCTTGTGATGTGGAGCACTTGTAAGAGATATGTGTTCTAATCCACAGTGGAAAGGTTTGATTGTGTTCATCTTGCAACCACTTCTCATATCTTGTATTTTTTGGGCTTGCCTTTTTTAATTCCTTCATATGCATCTCAATGAAAGGCTCTACTTCATTAGCATTGTGTAAGACATAAAGACAAGTTTGCTCCCACTTCCCTCGATTTACCAAGGAAGGATTGTCAATAGATAGTCCCTTAGCCTCAATGTTTATTGTCTTTGGCACAAGTAATTGGAGCAAAATTCAACTGATTTCTCAACTATGTAATTTTCTATGATACATCCCTTTGGCCTATTTTGGTTCTTCACATAGCCCTTCAAAAACATCATATATGTTTCAAATAGATACATCCATCTCAAATAAACTAGTCTACTTAACTTAACTTCATGTACTAAGTGCATCGTTTGATGAATCATGATATAAAAAATTGCCATGGAAAATACTTCTCAAGCATGCATAAGATTTACATCAACTCTGATTGTAGTGAATTTAGTATAAGTGGATCAATTACCTTGGAGCATATTGAATTAAAGAACGAGCACAACTTTGTAATTGCAAATCTCATATCTTTTGTTAGAATACCCTGCAATGCAAGTGGTAGTAATTGTTGCATCAACAGACGGCAATCATGTGCTTTCATGCCAATAAGTTTCAAATCCTTCACTGACACCAACTTTTTAAAGTTTGAAGAATAGTCATCTAGCACTCTCAACAAAGCAAACCATTCACAAAGCTTTCTCTTTTCTGCTCTTGATAATGTGTGCTTTACCGAAGGTAAGTAAGTGTGGTTTCCTCTTTTCTTGAGAAACAAATTAGGCCTAATCTCTATTTCCATGAGATCCAACCATGCTTTCTCACTATCCTTAGTCTTGCCTAGGATGTTAAGCAATGTGCCAACTATTGATTCACGAACATTTTTCTTAATATGCATAACATACAAGCAATGATGAACAAAAAAATCTTTTGATATGGAAGATCGAAAAAGATTGATCTTTTTTTTCATGGTCCATTTATCGGTGGCTCGTCCTTGCCTTGCTTTCTTTTCTCGAATACCACTTTCACATCTTGTACCATTTCAAATTTTTATTCACTCGTCAAAGAACGAGGAAGGTCTTTTTCTTCGATATTGCCATTAAAGGCTTTTTTTTTGTTTGCAGTAATAATGATTTCTTGGCAACCACCTTCGATGACCAAGAAAAATGGTTTTCTTACCATTCTTCAACCGTTTGTGAGATGTTTCCTTCATACAAATACTACAACCAATAGAACTCTTCACTGAATAACTAGATAAATTGCTATATGCAGGGAAGTCATTAACTATCTGTATCAACATTGCATGGAACGTGAATGTCTCTTCTCGGTAAGCATCTCTAGCTTCGATTCTATTTTCCCACAAGTTTTTTAGGTCATTGATTAATGGTGCTAAGTAGACATCAAAGTCATTCTCTGGTTGATGAGGATTTGAAATCAATAAAGACAACATTAAAAACTTCTGCTGCATGCATATTTTTGGAGAGAGATTGTAGTTAAGAAGTATAATGGGCCGAGTGTGCTATGCCACTACTCATATTACTATGTGGGTTCATTCCATCTGTTGACAAAGTAAAATGTATATTTCTTGGATCCACACTAAACTGAAGATGTTTGGCTTCAAAAGCCTTCCATTGTGGTGAATTCGCCAGATGTCTAAGCATACCATCGTCGACTCATTTTTTATGATGTCATGTCAAATTCTTGGCATGTTCTACATTTTCAAATAAACACCTCAAATGTTGTACTGGTGCAATATACTATAACAACTTCGTTGGCACTCCATTCTTACCTTTTTTGGCTCTTGATGAGACTGTAAAATTGTACATTTTTTAAGGATAAAATCAATTCTTTATACTTTTATTTCTCATTAAATCTTCAAATTAATAACATTTTTGTTTTAATTAGTATTTTTGTGTCTTAGTGTGTAAATGTGTTTAAAAATGTGTTTTTAATGTGTTTTATGTTTAATAATATTTTTGGTAATTTTTTGAATCGTTTTAAAATATGTTTTATAAGTGTTTAGTTTGTAAATAATGAAAATCGTAAAAATAAAATCGTGTGATTTTATTTTGAGACTTAAAATGTTTGTAAAATAATTAATTTTGGTTTGTTTATTTTATTATAGATTTGAAACCTAGAGGAAAAACGAAGCAAAACGGTACAAAAAGGGACAAAATCAGACATCAAATGCATCAAGAAAATAAACAAAAGTCAAATTTGAATTGAAATGGACACATCAGTGCTGACATGCGTTGCGCGATTGACTCGTGCTAGTGGGTCCTGCGAACCTCAGGTTGTGTCTAATCGGGTGCTGCAATTCCACATGTAACTGTTCTCTAGGCCATCCGATTTGCATGCCATGAGCAATCTAAAGGCCCTTAATCTCGGTCCCACATGGCCCCACTGGGCCCATTTTACTCAATGAATTTTGGCCTTTGGATTACAAAATGAACGTCCTAGATCGTGCCTGAATGATGCTTCCACACGTTGCACCATAGAGAATCTCAGCGAGATTTTCAAACACTGAAGAAGGCCGTTTGTGTGGAAAAAGGAGAGAAAAAGGATCAAATTGATCCGTTATTTCAATACTGGGGCTGAAAAAAAATTGTAAAAAGTTTTAAATAGTATTTTTCTTGAGCCTATAAATACTGAGGCTCTTTACCTCGGCGGAGACACGCCTCAAAAGGTCTTTTGGCCCCAAACTTCCTTTCTCTCTTTCTTTGTTTTTCCTTTCTTTAGTATCCCCTTACATAAAAAAAAATAAAATAATGTCTAAATTAGTGTAGAAAGTTTAATGAGGCAGAGAGATGATCTTGTATGCATAGTACTTTGGTATGGATTTTATCTCTATATCTACTTTGTAATGCTTATATTTTGTGGAATAAATTATATTTTTCAAGTCTGTTAATAATTATTGTTAATGTTGTTATGCTGCTAAATTCTTACATAAATTCAGTTATGCTTTCTTTATGTAATTTTATTGTGTTGTATAATTAATATTAACAATACTGAAATCATGCTTATTTATTAAGTTGAGTTTCAGCTTCATTATAGACATGGACTAGCACAGTAAATGCTTGGTAATTTTTGATTTATTTTAGATAGAGAGTGGCATAGTGTATTCTTAAACCATTTAATAAAATGAGGTGTTGTTGAAATTAAAGCAATAATTTATTCTATAAAAATATATTAATTTTGATTTGTTCTTATCTTTTCTATCTTAAAATTATATTTATTATAATTGTAGTCACAGCGGTTATAATTTTCATAATTATTGCACTTAATCATTTGTGAGAGATGATTACTTTGCTATTTTTTTAGGAAGACCCTTACTGCGTTATAGCTTGCTATATTGTCTCTCTCAGTTGACTTATAAAAATAGTAAAAGTGCCTGCTATTAACTCAAAAAGATATAATAAATCAAATGCTTTAGATAATTATTAAATAGAGTTAAAGTTCCATACTAGTTGTAAAACATACAAGGGATTGTCAATGCTTCACTGCTTTAATTTTATATTTCAAATTTTGAATTAAAAAATCACAAAAAAAGATTTATTTTATTTTAAACTTTGTCTAGAAAAACCGCTTGCCTTTTTGAACAGTTATATTTATCTATCTCTTGAGTTACAAATTTTCACCTCCTTGTGGATACGACTATTTTTTTATACCATAAACGTCCGTCGTTTAAGAAGATATATTTTTGGGGCGTAACAGCTCCGTTCCTTTCGTCCACCTTGACTGTTGACAACCTAGACAATAATTCTCGTCCTTATACTCATTCCTATAAAGAACATGAACATCTTTACAAGCATGAATTTTCTCATACTCCATTCCCAAAGTACTCAAAGTCTTTTTAGCCTCACACATACTAGTTAGTAATTTCCTCTAGTAGAAGCCTTCCTAGAAATTCCAAAAGCTTTATGCACTACAAGAAATTATTGATTACACAACCTTTATTTCACGACCATTTCCTAAAAACCGTCGTGGTAAGGTCAAAAAAGCACGGCAAGTTACGCCCATGAAAACGAAGACCTTCGTGGGAGGAGGCAGAGATACCATGACGGTTTCCTAAAAAAATCATCGTGGAATACCAGAGATACCATGACGGTTTCTCGAGAAAACTATGGTGGTATCTCTTTTATTCCACAACGATTTTTCAAGAAAACCATCATGGTAGCACACTTAATACCCCCTTTCCAACCTCGACATTCAGACATATTTTGGGAGCACACTTCAGAAATACAAACATAGACCTATCTGAATCAGCCACCGCCGTCTCTCTCCACCTCCACACTCCTTAATCTCAGCCCAAATTGCAAGTTTTTGTAGAAATTGATAAATAGTTGTTGATTGTGATGTATAATTAATTCAAAATTGATAAATGGTTGTTGATTTTGTTTTTTATTCCGTGAAGTTTGTATTGTGGATCATGTGTATGATTTCTTCATTTTATAATAAGTATGTCTAACTTGTTTTATGATGGGTGATGTATTTTTTATGATTAATTAATAGATGTAGGTGGGTATATATATAAATTATGAAATTAATTTTAATTGAATATTTGCTATTTATTATTTTGATTTAGGAATTGCAAAATGGATAAGAAATGGATGTGGGATTTTCAATTGTCTAGAGAGTCTGTGAATGGTGTGGAAGAGTTCTTGGATTTTGCCAAAAGTCATGCAAATGGTGATAAAATTCGATGTCCTTATGTTCAATGTGGAAACCATAGATTGCATCCAATTACAATTGTTAGAGGATATTTATTTCGAAATTGAATCATAAGTAGTTATCAAACGTGGCATTTTAATGGCGAGTCTAATTTCAATCCAACTTTACTAAGTAAAGAAAAGCAAGCTATTGTGGAGGATAATATGGAGGATGAAGACAATATGGTTGACATGGTCAATGATTTAGAAGAACACTTCGTGCACTGTACGGATTTATTTGAGACAATGATGAATGATGCAGATACACCAGTGTATAAGAGGTGTACCAATTTCACTAAATTGTCTGCTTTGGTTGGATTATGGAATTTGAAAGCGTCGAGTGGCTAGTCGAATTCTAGTTTCACAAAGCTGTTGGAATTTTTACGAAGGCTTCTTCCAGAGGGTAATAAATTACCAACTAGTATGTATGAGGCTAAGAAGACTTTGAGCACTTTGAGAATGGATTATGAGAAAATTCATGCATGTGAAAATGATTGTGTTCTTTATTGGCATGAGTATGAGGATGAGAATTCTTGTCCAGTTTGTCAACAAGCAAGGTGGAAGAAAGGAAAAGAGCCAAAAGACGGCAAGAATGGAGTGCTAAAGAAAGTGTTATGGTACATTCCACCGATACCATGTTTGAGGCGTTTATTCGGAAACCCAAAATATGCTAAGAATTTGACATGGCATCATGACAAACGGGTGGATGATGCTATGCTTAGACACCCGACGGATTCACCACAATGGAAGACTTTTGAAGCCAATCATCTCAACTTTAGTGCGGATCCAAGAAACATACATTACGCTTTATCGACAGATGGAATGAACCCACATGGTAACATGAGTAGTAGGTATAGTACTTGGCCCGTAATACTTGTTAACTATAATCTCCCTCCAAAGATATGCATGAAGCGAAAGTTTTTAATGTTGTCTTTATTGATTTCGGGTCCTCACCAACCAGGCAATGACATTGACGTATTCTTGGGACCGTTAATCGATGACCTATACCCCGGATGAACCATAGAGCCAAGAGAAACCATGAACCAGAATAGAAGAGCTTGCCCCACCCATGAGTAAATATTTCGTAGTAGCCTCATTAGACCGTACATCTTTCTTGGTATATCCAGATAATAGGATGACAGGATTTGAACCCGTGACATTTTGTACCCAAAACAAACGCGCTACCGAGCTGCGCTACATCCCTTTCAATTGGCCTATAGTGTCATTGTAGAGAATCCCTATCTTGTTTTCCACTTCTTTATTTATTTCAGTGAATGTTGTGCGAAAAGGGAGTTGAAGTTAGAGATGCTTACCGAAAAGAGACATTCACACTCTGTGTGATGTTGATATGGGCAATCAACAACTTCCCCGCATATGGCAATTTATCTAGTTATTCGGTGAAGAGTTCTATTGGTTGTCCTATTTGTATGACGGAAACGTCTCACAAATGGTTGAAAAATGAAAAGAAAACTATTTTTCTTGGTCATAGAAGATGGT
>CAMOHE010050083.1:0-20762 GCA_946598075.1 Artocarpus hirsutus
ACAAGTTTAATCTTGAATTAATTTTGTCACAAAATTAATTCAACCGATAAATAAACATGAATTATTTGATTCTTTTAAATTTCAACCAATCTAATAAATCTGACATAAGTCACCAATAATTGAAAAAGTACGCTGTATCGTTATAGGATTTTGTGAGCTGGCAAAGGGGACCTAATCGATCTATATAGTTCAAGCTCCCAATAATTATGAAACCCAATATCCTAGATATACATTTCATAATTATCAACTCTAACGCTACTCCACTAAAAGCTTGGAGCTGCACTCTCGAACTCTATAGAATTACAAAGCCCGTATAGCTAAGTCTCCATGACATTTCATAGTGTACCGTCTTCCCATAAGATTATCCATAATCAGCTTAAGAACAAGTTCTGTCTTACCTTTTCGATTATTTTTATCTTACGTTCCATTATCTCACCATCGAAAAACTTACCATCTAAAGATGGTATACCATTCGGTTACACTTATGTATCCAAATGGTTAAGTGCTCTAGTTTTTCAATTACAGGATAACACATATAAGAGGATATCACTACTCCTAAAAAGGATATATGGATCCATATCTATGAATAATAGGTCTACGCTATCAAGAGTTATGCCTCCAACGTATCAGCATACATACCATTATTAAAATGTGAGTGTCACCCTTTGGTACATCAAAAAATACAAGTCAATACAACGGGCCTACTATTCATCTTAGGATTAAGATACGATACAAATAATTGTCTAAAGTGAATCGATTTGCCAAGACAGAATTATTAATTCAAATCAATTCACTATATGTCCCGACCCAACACATTGTCACCTATGACAACGTGCTAATGTTTCTATTCACGGAGTCCACCACCGATGGTCAAGACAAACCATCTCCTAATAGGGATATAGACAATATAACAATCTTTACATGAATAAAGTGCCCAACTTTACTCCCTCGATTGCAGATCTTATGATTTAGATCGTTACCTTAAGAATCGTGTCTTCCGCATAATCTGTCCATCATATGCTCAATTCTTAAAGGTTTAGACTGACAGTCTCAGACTATTATTTGCTTATCATACATTCAACAAATATAAACGTAAAGAGGATAAGATTTGGTATATAATAAATAAATTCTTTATTGATAAAAATGTCTCCAAAAACTTATTACATTTTTACTCCTTAGGACATTCATGTCTAACAAATACAAATAAGACTAAAGAAATTTCGATACGTCACACACAGTGTTGTCGTCTACTCCTCATCGGATAGGTTATACTGAACTCCACATAAGACGTAAAATAATAAGAAAGTAAGCATCAACATGCCCAGTAGAAAAACTATTACTGTTCTTTAAGTTTTATTATTTACCACATTAACACCTGCATTGTTAGTTAGTCAACAATATAATTTATCTTATAACAATTCCATTACAATCATATTTGGTGGTTACCCTACAATAAACGTTACCAAGTTCCATACATATATACATATTATTCATGATTAAACTATGTTTGTCAATACCCACAACTAAGTTGAGATTCACGACACTCTTCCCAATGAAACCACAAAGGTGTGCATGACAACTCAAACAATCATTCCAAAAATCATCGGGTGAAGGGACATCGTGCCCTAGATCTTCACCAAGTCATTTCTTGTATAGTGCGTTTTAGGATTTTAGACCCAAGAGATCACTGTCACCTCCTCCTATTTATATTTTATGATATTCGTGCCCAAAAACGTAACTGCTACCCTCTTCATATCTTACCATTCCTCTCATAACCTTACCACTATGTTTAGAGTCTGTATTTCCTAACTATGCTTCTTAATTTATATTAATATGTATCAAATCAGTTTAACCTCACTGTACAATAAAGGATGAGTCCACATTATTATGTCATAAGTTATATCATATATTAACAAAATAACGTATACATTTTTTGCAATGTAGAGAACCAATTTTAATTAAACAAAACCATGCAAAAGATGAGTAATAAAATTCCTACCTCTTTACAAATAATCCACCGATAACCTTTAGCTGACAAAACCGAGATCACTAACGTAAGCTCCGAGTACGTTGTTATCCTAAGACGTGTAAAAATAACTATACTTTATATTCTCCATGTCTTGAATACAAAAGCATAAACTTTAGAACATTTTGTGACACAAAATGACGAAAAACATATAGATGGACTACATGGCCAGTATGCCGACTGGTGAACCAATCGGTTTGCAAAGTCCGGCTTGCCACCAAGACCAAATCTAGAAAACTTTAGTTTTCCATTTCAAAGATTTTGAGCGTCAAAGCTCAATCCAATCTATTTTATCAAATTCTAGAATATGGAATATATACAAAGGCTTTAGAATATCACATTTAAACACATATAAACTATTTTTCCCAAATTTTCATATGGAAAACACATCTAAAATTATCAAACACTAATTTTTACAAAACTTTGCAAGAGAATGATCCAAATCTGAAAATATTCAAATCCAAAAGAACACAATCTTATTTGCATATTTGTAAAGCTCAAAAACGTTGCATAGTCATTCACAAACATCGAAACACATTTCTTGCAAATATTTATCCTAAAACACAACTTTAAATCAAAGCTCAAGTTTTGGAAATCTAACCTCAAAACTTTGTCCACAAGTGTTGTTTGATCTTGAAATTGTCCAAATTTCCTTGATTTATGAGTTTGTGGGAGGTTATTTTATGGATTTTTATGAGAAAATAGCTTTGAAATATTTGTTTGTTCTTGTGTCTTCTCTTATTTGTGTTACCATGGAAGAAAGAAGAAGAAACAAGAGAAGTAGGGAGAGTAAGAGGGAGACATGTGAGGGTGAGATAGAGTGAAAGGAAGAAGTGATTAAGAAGAAGAAAATGAAGAAGGAGACAAGGGAGGGGTTCGGAGCAGCTAGTCTCAAGTCTCCTTTGGAGACTCTTGCGTCTAATAATACCAAATGACATTCTCGTAAATAAGTAGAATAGTGAAGGCATTTTAGGTATTTCCAGATACAACAAAATTTTACGAACACTTATATTGGCACACTTTAAAAACTAAATTATATACAATTATACCCATTAAAAAACGGTTATAACATTATTATTATTATTATTATTATTATTATTATTATTATTATTAATAAATTCACTACTGGGGAGGTTGTAGTAACATTTTTATTTTTGCTATCATCATTGCTACATAAAATAAGCGATAAAACCATTTTAGACTGAATTTAAGATGAATTTAAGAGACCAGCATATTTTGCCAATATTTTCTTTAAGGGTAAAAAGAGTTTCATTGAGCTGAAATTCTCCTTTACTTGTTATAATTATAAAATATAAATAAATATTAATATAAGGGGCGTTTGGTTATGCTCTCAGAATTTTTAAAAATATTTTTGTACGTTTTTCAAGAAATAAAATTTTAAAAACACTCTCAGTACAATTTTTAAAAAATTCTCATTTTTCAAAACAAAAATATTTTCGCCTGTTTTGAAAATATAACCAAACGGCCCAGAAACATCTAAGGGAGCGCCTAGCTGAGGTGCACTACCGAAAGTGCTTAATCCTATGGTTAAAGAGGTAGCGGTTGTGAAATAAATGGCTATAAGATAAGGTGCATCAGATTTATTGTAGTATTGTTTACACACAACATATTCTTATTTCATATTTGCATTTTTTTTATGAAAACTTTTTTCCTTGTTTCTCTCTCTCTTTTTCTTTATTTTCGCTGTGTGTGGCAAAGGTCTTACCCCTCAACCGGTTCTTTCTTGCTTGCAAGCTTGGTGGGATTTTAACATCATTTTCGATGTATTCATACGAGGGTAGGGCTTGTATTCATTCTAGATGTATCCGTACGAAATTAAACTCTAGATTTCAAGGTTTCTAACCTTTGGTTCTTTACTTGTACATATTGAATCATTTGCCGCTGAAGCATGGCACAGTAAGGTTCTTATTTTTTAAAAAGAAAAAATAATAATAATAAATTGAACGATTGGTGGAGCAAGGGAAGTGGGTAACGAATATCTTTGATTTGTTTGGTGTTGACAATAGACCCACAGGAGAGCGCAAGAAATAATAATAATAATAATAATAATAATAATAAATAATAAAATTGAATTGAATTTCACAACGCCAAACAATCGAAAACGATTAGAAGCTTGAGGAATCATAATCGCCATCATTGTAGGCAAAACCTTGAAATCTAGATCTTAGAGAAAGTTGAAAGAAAAAGATCTTGAAAGAAGAAAATCAATTGAAGAAAATGGAAATGAAATTATATCAGTTGAAAAAAATGGAAATGGATTTCTGTTGTTGTTAGAATTTGAAAAGACTAGAAGAAGATGGAGGAGGCTAGAGGTTTTTGATCCAATGACTTGTTTTTTTACTGATCCATTTTTTCTTTTTTCTTTTTTTTTTTTGTTATGCTCTTAACATTTTTTTTCTTTTTAATAATTATTTATCATACACGACCTGTTCTATACTACACCTGGTGCGTCTTGAGACATCAACATCATTGAATTTCTATCACACGGAGGGAGAGTGAGTCAACTTAGCGATCTGATAGGATGCGGAGATCGATTGATCAATATGAATCTCGAGGAGACAATAGATCTGCTAAGGGTTGTATTTCTTACATGAGTGCCGGGATGTCCTTGACAATTGATCAATCCAAAGAGCTCCGGGTTTTCCGTACCAGCTCCTTCTACCTATGCTGCAGTTGAAGCACCTAAAGAAGAATTTGGTGTCTTTCTAATCAGTAATGGAAGCAATCGTCTCTGCCGCCATAAAATACTGATAGTGTGCTTAAGCTGTGTCCTACCATAGGTTCTCCATAATATAATATAGGTTTTTTTTTTCTACTAAATTCATTAACAGAGCAATAGGAAGATTCTTTCCCAATCAACGTACGAATCTAATGTGATTTCACACCCTCTTGAAAATGAAAGAATGTGTCCTCTTTTGTCTCCTTTTGTGAACTGCAACAACTTTTTAACTCTCAGGATCAGCCTAGTCTGCGGGACTATCAAGTTCACCCATACTTGCAGAAACAAAAGAGTGGGAAGACTCTTCAGTTGAGAGGGATGAAACGGTGTCATCTGACTCCGAAACAATTTCGTCATGGAGAATCATGTCGTCATCTTCGTCAATTTCAGACCCTTCTGCTGCTAATAGCAGTTTGTTGATTGCTGATTTCGCAGTTTCCACAACCATTCATCCTCAGGGAGTGCACTGATAGCATAGAGGAAATTCAGTTTTAGGATGAGAAACAGAAATCAGCCAGAAAAAGAAAAAAGGAACTTGGTAAACTAACTCGCCTGCACATCCCTTCCAAAAAACAAAAAAAAAAATAATAATAATAACCAAAAACCGAAAAAAAAAAAAACGAAACAAACAAACGAAAAGACAAAACAAAACTCGGCTGCACAAACACAGAACATACCTATTTGGATCTATGCCTCTAGCAGAGAAGGCCCTAATAGCGCGAGCAGTTATGGCTGATGCAATCTGGCGCACATCTCATGATGGGTAGCGCGCAAAACATGCAATTGCCACAGTAAAGTGCATACCAAGAATTAACTGAAAAAAAAAAAAGGATCAACAAAGAGCTTCATCAGATGGAGTATTGAGAGTGAAATACCAGACTATTGTTAAGCACAGTTGTAAGATGAGAATTTGAGCAACTCCAAGGTCCCAATATACAAAAATATTAGGTAAATGACAAGCAATCAAGTGACTTTGACGTTCTCCAAAAAATACATGAAAATGTAAGTAATATTTGTGTAAATATTATTAAATTACGAAAAGAAATGTCACTAATCAAAGTAATATAGATATGATTACAAAAATAACCTTTTCCACAATTATACATGATGCCATTTTTTTGATAAAAGAGGCAGTTTCCCCCCTTTACTTAGGAAGAGAAACTTCATTCTGTTGGTACAAGTTTGAAAGTGGAGTTTCTTCTCAACCAGGAATTAATTACTGATTAGCGGGTCAGACCCACTGAATTTGATTCCTTAAAGTAAGTAAACACCATAATTTAGAATCACGCACTTAATTCCCTTTGCCCTCTTTAAATTCCTTGTTCGTAAATGGTCATACACTTTAAGTTAAAGGATTTGAGATAGTAATTCATTCCTTATTAGTAAATGGATATACACCTTAAGTTAAAGGGTTTGAGATAGTAATCCAGACATCATGAGATAAGCTCCTTCCCAATCTTTTAAAGGCTTACAATCAGAACTTATTAAATTCTCATAACATCCATGTTACAAAAGCATGACGATCTCAAACTAAGTAGAGCAGCATTATAACAATGGCTTGATTTAACTGGAGCTTAATGTAACGTACAAAAAATCCCACATCGGCTAGGTAGAGGACCGAAAAGCAGTACTTAAGTCCTGGGCTGCCCATCTCTCAACAAGAGCTCTTTTGGGACGTGACAAGTGGTATCAGAGTAGGACACTGCTTGCCTGGTGTGTGGACTCTCCACGGTCTAGTGGGACCCTCAGGGGAGCCGATCTGTGATGGGGGCGTCACGCGATTGGGTGGAGAAGAGTGTAACGTACAAAAAGTCCCACATCGGCTAGGTAGAGGACCGAAGAGCAGTACTTAAGTCCTGGGCTACCCACCTCTCAACAAGAGCTCTTTTGGGACGTGACATTAAAGCTACTAAAGATGCAAGACGGAACATCTGCGGGGCTGAGTAGTTGTGTCAGTGAGCACACTACTTATGAAAGCACATTTAGGTCAAATAAACTATTATCAGTTTAAGAGAACCCTTAATCCTGCAATATATGAACAGAACCGTACAATAATTACTGTTTTTTTCAAAAAAAAAAAAAAACACTAACTAATTCTGCCACAGTTTTATTCTCACTATTTTATGGAACGGCCGGTTTCAGCAATAGATAAATTAGCATATAGCAAGACTCTTTTACTGACACACACATTGCACAAGCACATTTTAAGCTATGACAAACCCAAAGGGTAAACATATTAGAAATTTCGTTCCATGAAAGTAAGTTACATGAGAGATAATGCGTTATCGAAAACAAATAACCAGTTTGCTGTTTTTTTTTCCCAATAAAAGAGAAAATTTGTCAAGCAGAAAACTAAAACCCATAATTCAATTTGTTACGTATGCCCATGTCGCTCTCTGTCATGCAGGCCTATACTGCTTCTCCTCAACCAACCCGCTAGTTTTATCCTTTTTCTCTTCTTTATTTTTTTTCCCCAAAGAGAGTAGCAAATTGAAGCCTTTCCAGGAAGTACACTTTTGTAACCCTAGCTATTGAAGAAAATTAATGGCATGGTTGAAAAGAACATACCTGTTGCAACCCAAGTGGTGAAGAGAGCCTGAGTCATCCTCAAAGACAACCCAAAACTCTTGTTTATCAGATAACCACATCACAACTGTCTCTGTTAGTCTAGCAGGCAAAATTTTTTGTATCTTTTCTTTTTTATGTAATACATCTCCAGCAACAGTTGCCAACTGCTGCAATTTTGCAAATAATGCCTGCAATAAAAGAAATCGATTTGATTACAAAAATATGTATCCACACGCGCATGCATATAGAAGATGGGTAATGTATGCGCATTACCTAAGCAAGCTGTATGGATGATTGTAAGATAATGGCCAAATGAACTAAGTGTGTAAAGCTTTGCAAGAAACCACATCTAAATTTTGCAATGGAAAAAGAAAGATCGCATCATAAAGAATGTAAGATATATATAAAGTATTTATTACTGAGAATTTGATATGATTGATGTTGTATTTGAATCCAAAGAATACACTTGAGGGACGTTTTGATATGGCCAAATGAGCAAACATGGTATAGCCCAATATGCGGAAAAGACTAATCATGATGTGAAGAAGTTGGTATGGTCTACTATAATTGCTTGCCATACAATAAAAGACATGCTGACGTGCATTCAAAAACAGCCAAATGGACCAACAAATTTGTCAAATCAACTAGTGCAGAAGCCTAGCCACTACTTAAAAAGTAAAAAAACAAATAGAGATGCTACGCATTACATAGACACTAATACTGTAGTACCAACAAAGAATACCCAAGCAGAAAAGCAAGAAGCAAGACCTCAAATGGAAGTGAATGCAGAGGATCAGAGTCCCAATGCAAATCCTCTGCATTTTCGTTATTAAAATATATTTCTGCATTTAATCGTGTTCTGCCTTCTCTTGTGTAAATGAAACTCAAAACATATTGCCGACAGAAATGATCTCTAAGCTCGTCAAATGATTGTTGAAGATGGCGCCTCCATTCCTTTAATTCTGCTGTTGTATTTGGATTAGACATGGCATTTTCAGCAGGTCCATTCGGCTGCTTCCAAAGAGTTATCACAGCATTTAGAAGCAGTCCATCCATAACGGTAAACACTATTCCTAAAATTGAAAGCTGTTCTGAATCTGTCTCGGCTCTAAAGGGAACAAGGTCTTTCAGCTCTGTAATATTGTCATCATCTGAGGGACCAATAGAGCTTTGAGTAGAGAATCCATGTACTTATCAAATAGTTGTCCAATCCTACTCAATATGTTGCCTCCAAGATGCAACATGGTCAAAGGGGTAAGCTGTTCCAATAAATCCTGCAAAACGATTTCAAGCTCCAAAGTTAAAATTGAAGATAAACAGGTTAACACAACATTACAGACCGAGTATCATCACCTAACTGAGCAAAAGTAATTTATGCAAACATAGCTTCTGCAGTGTATGCATGCAATGCATTCTCAAACAGCCAATCTTAACAAATAAAATGGTGGGAAGCCGAAAGCAGCAGACCAACACGTCTGGGTTCTTGTCAAATTGACAAATGCCAACACACAACATATCAGATGTCTCTCATAACTCGAACACTAGAAAGAACATGTCTACATGCACACAAGTTATAGTATAGATGAGAAATGCGGACACTTCATTTGAACTTGAAATCGACAAGAAGCCACCTCACGAGAGAGAGAGAGATGAGATGCAATTTTTCCTGATTCATTTGTAGGGATAAGTACCTTGTTAGATCAACTTGAGATGACCAAGCTTTCCCACAACATTTTCAAAATCATGGTAATTTTTAATCTTTTAAGAAGATCCTTCTTATCTTTTTTTTTTTTTTTTTGTCCGTCTAAGAACATTTTTTTCTGAACTAAAAAAATGATTCCATCATAATTTTTAAACAACAAAAAAAAAATAATGATAATGAACAAAAACAAAAATGTTTGACTTAAAAAAGTGCATGAAGATAATGTTCGCCATGGTATAAGATCAAGTGTACATAAGATTGAATGGTCCTGGCAATAATGTAGCTAAATCAACATATGGAGATGATTATTTATTTAAAAAAAAAAACACACAACAACAACAACAACTTACTTCAACAATGAACATAAATCTCACTCCAATATCAACAAGCACGCTATCTGATGAGGGTGCAAATGTGGACAATGGAGATGCAAAGCAAGGTGAAAAAGGCATGCTTTCATCAGGTTCCATTAAGCTAAGCACAAATTATCTAAAGCCCATCTTAAGTTCAATTCTAACACTTCTTCAATGAAGGGGCGCAAAAGGACCAAAATTAATTAGGACAGTTTCAGGCCTTGTGATTCCAGCGCCGAGCAGTAGTTGAAAATAGCCTGAACACATACACTAGCAGCTCGTAAAGCAGAAGCTGTCTCAGAAGAGGGTGCATTCTCTTTGATCAGCCGAACAAAGAATTCGATTTCCCACTCTGCCCACTGAACAATCCTATTTGTATAAACAGGATCATCACCAAACATCAAACCTGATTCCTTTATTGTCAGCGAGATTATAGAACATACAAGCTTAGATAATGTTGCTGGATATGTCCTTGGGCAGATTGAGCAAGAGGGAAGAAAAACATCGATGCTCTTCTGAATGCAGGAACCATAAAATTTCAGCAGTAACTGATGTGCTAAAGAACCTTTCCCAAGTTTAATTAAACCAAATAAAGCCTTCTTCAGCTCAAGGACACTAATAGAAGGTTGTTCGGCAATTTCAACTAACCGATCCTCAAGCATTACCTTTCTTCTCAGGAAATCAGCTTTGTATGAGGACCCTCAGTCGGGAAAGTATCCCTGAGGTTTTTAACTCTGCAGAGTTTTTCTCCTCAGCATCTAAATCCTCCAATGCTTCTTCTACTTTATGTTCAGCCAAGAGGACATCAATATTCTCCAAAAATATCTTGTGATCATCCACTTCATTAGGTGTGGGATCTTCAAGCTCAACACTCTCAAGGTCTTGCATAGCCTCTTGTGTGTTACCACCAATCCGGTTCCACTCTTCTAATTCACGAGAGACTGCAGTCATCAAAACTTGCACAAAAATCCCTTGGGCTGAAATATGTTTCCGCATCAACTCATACCGCATTTCTTTAGCCTCTTCAGATATCCTGCAATTATCAATAATCAAACCAATATGCATTATCAACTAAAGCTGAAGAAGAAGAAAAGAGCTGCAATTAAAAAAGTGGTTGTGTAAAGATTCCAAATCTTTTGATTATCCTTAAACAAATAAGTTCATGCTATGTTTCATTTCAAAGTTAACACACACATATATCCAAAATGGCTGATAGGGTCAGAGAGTAGGATTAAGAAACATCATATTTGTTTTTGTCGGATGATATTAGATTAATCTGCATGAAAGCTTCTGTGAATGTAAGACTACTAAGTACTATGTTCCTTCAGGTTTCTCTCTCTTTTTCCTTTTTCTTTGAACATCCAAAGTACTGTTCTATTTGCGCATAAAGTTATTAAATACGCAAATCGCAGCTGGGAGAGAAACATTTCCTTAATGATTTGGATGTACTTGCCTCAAGAAAGCCAAGTACTTTGTTTGCATATTCCCACATAAGTTTTCCACTGCATCCTTCAAATCCAGGAGTTCACAGCAAAGTTTTCTAATTCCCTGCATAAATAGTTACTTACCGTGTTAGAAAAGGCTCAAGCATAAATTACACATAACTTAAGGTCATACATATATATATAACAAAAAAAAGACAAAACAGAAATGCCCTAAATATAGTCCAACCAACTTTTGATTCAAATTTTCTGGAAGAAAACACTGCAGCAAACCTTTGTTAGAACTACAAAAGTGCGTTCCCAAAAGCCTCAACTCTTGCGGGCATAAGATATGGATAGTGAGAGTGGGTTTGGTTCTCATAAGTTTTCAATATAAGAGGAAAAAACACAACAAAAAGAACAGGATCCCAATACTTATTAATGCGAGCCTGTAAAAAGGAATACAGACATGAAACCCAACTACGAAATCCAGATATACCCATTAACATTTTAATGCCCAAATAGACCTCTCCAGCGATTAGATGAAAAATACAAAATCCACATGAACAAATGAAATTGTTATAAATAAAATAAAAAATGAGATGCTTAAACCCAACTTAACAATTACAGATTAAATTGAATAATAAGTTGCGTTATATCAATTTAGACAAAATCCTAAATGGAAAACTCACTAGAAAATGGTGAAACAAAAAAAATTGAAAGGAGCGATTCTAATTAAATTCAAAAGCAGATACGAAGACTAAAAAAAGATAGTGGAAGAAGAAGAAGAAAGGTTACCTTTTCGGTGTGGGATTGGCAGAGAAAATCGACCTTGGACAGTGGAATAATGCTCTCTATGCAGGGAAAGTCGTCCTCTTCTTCAGAGCTCTCCATTTTTCGAACTTGTTCTTTGGGATTTTGCCGTAGCTTTCTTCAAGATCCAGACACTACATATCGTATATAGAATTACATATAATATAACGTATAATGTAATTGAACAAAAATGAAAAGGAAATAGCAAAAGGGAAAATGCCCTTTTGCGTTTGGAAGTGGGTTTTTTCCCCTGAATTTGGACGTGCGTTTTGAGAGTAGTTGTTGAACTTGTTAGTGTAGACGCCATTTTTGTTCCCGGAATTTTTTTTGATAAATTATTAGGATCAATTTTAAGTCGCGAGAGAAATCACTCTTTGTTTGTTTGTTTGCTTGCTTTTTTTTTTTTTTTTCCTTATAGATTCCTCGAAATTAATTAATGGCAATGAATATTTAGATTGAAATTTGAAGATAGTATCAAGACACGGTTCTGTCGTTTTGAAGAGAAAGAATACATGAAATTGAAAAAATTCTACAAGTTTATTCGAAATACCATAAATATTCTTGCTTTGGAATACCATAAGTATTCTTCAGAACTAAACAAATATAGCCCTACTCTCACTTTTTAAAAAAGCCTCTTATTACATAGTTACATGTTGGAAATGAAATTATAAGGCACGAGATATCAATCTTTGCTATTTGTTCTTTTTTTTTTTTTTCCCGTTAAAGGATTCTTCGAAATTAATTAGCGGTAACGAATATTTAGATTGAAATTTGAAGATCGTTGTCAACGAGTATTAGTTTCATGTTACTTTTCTTTTTGGCATAATTCTTGCTAGTTGATAGTTAAAGTACAAGTAAGTTCATGATAAGATTAAACATATTGTTAGAAAAATAAATAAATAAATAAACATTTAATTCGTGTGCTTGAATACCATAAGTAATTATATGAGTTTTGAGGCGTAACAAATATGATGCAGGATGCATATGATAAATCCATTAAAAAAACATGTTTAATAATGTAGCCAATGATAATTCAATTTACCACAAACAATATTCTGCCACAGGGTAGGTCATACCATTTGCAAAATATAATTCAAAATATCTTATATTTTCAACGTTTATTAACTACCATTATTTTGGTCAAGAGGCAATTAATATTTAATTATATCTTTATAAATGTAATCCACCGTTATGGATTCTAAAGACTTAACTCTAAAAGGCTACCATAGGGTAGGTCAAATTAGAAGTACATTCTGAAAGACTAGCACTAGAAAGAGCAATTTGGTATCAATTCAAATGGACACTCTCTGCAGAGAGAATAAAATCAATGTCATCTCAAAGCGCCATTTGAACCTTACGGTTTAATTTTAACAGTGGAGACCAGTGGGTTGTATTGTCATACAACCCTCTCCCACTCAACATTTTACGAATATGTATTTTATTTATAAAACATCTCATAATTCATAATTTCTAGTAATATGAACATTATTTCTAGATATATAAAATTCTAAAATTTAACTCTTAAATTGAATTTTGTATAATACATTTTGCGAATCAAATTTGCAACATTGATCAACTTAATCTCAATAAATTGATTTGCAATGCATATTATGGATTTGTAAATAAAAAAATTAATATGTGTAGGTGTACACATAGCATGTTATAAAATATATGAGTAGACACATTATGACTAATATGACATGCTACATTCATGGACATACGACAAATTATTGTTGGGGTTCAATTCAGGCAGGCCCAAATTGTCTACAAGCCTAGAAGACCAGTGTTAAAACGAGTCAAATAAATCAAAATGAATCAATCGATGTGAGGAAGGCTAATCGAATTGAAATTTCGTCTAGTTCGATTGGTTTGATTCTTGGTGCGTGGTAAGCATTTGAGTTACATCAGCTGTTCAAGGTAATTCAAATTTGTTTCTAAGTGTTCGTTCGACCGGGTCAATTACCACGAGTTAACAGTTATTAGTGCAAACTAACAGTTACTAACACATCTGATTACGGATCGGAATGTGAGGGAGGCATGATTTTTGTGGCGTATCGTGGATCAACACGTGACCCACTACTGCGTTTACTTACCATGCATCACTCCACTCCATCAAACGGTTGGAAATCATGATTCCTTTCTACTCCCAATATAAGTGACATACTTTTCATTGTACAGGGGGATATACAAAAAAACATACAGAAACTCTACTGAAATCATTTCTCATCTTGTAATTTATACTCAAAATTCATATTCTAGTGAAATAAAGTGGATGTAACTCTTTCAACAGAGTAAACCACTATAAATCCTGCGTGTGGCATTCTTATTTTTACAACATCATTTCATTCTTTTTACTGCACTTTAATCTTGCACGTTTACTTTAAGAGCTAATAGGTCTAATTAGTAGTGATTTGAGGGCCCAAATTCCTTGAACGAAGTTCTAACTATCCAAATGAGTATTTTCATATTTGATTGTAGATCCACCGTCTACGATTATTATCATAAAATAAAAGCATTCAATTGAGCAATTGAGATGGATTTGATCAAGTTTCTAGGACATTTAAATTACAATCCAATTAAAATAATAAAAATTAAATACATTTCTAATCTATTTGATCTTCAAAATCTCAATGGATCTTCATGTAATTCTCTTTGAATGGTCCTTATACACCTTTTTAGGAAAATCGAAAGAAAACGATGGAGAAAATAGCTTAAGACAACTCCACTCTAGGGTTTCAAAGCAGCAAACTCGACACTGTAGCCCCCACAAGGGCGCCCCAATGCTAGCCCCTTGCCCCGCCAACACTACAATGCCCACACTTGAAGCAATAACACCCGATGCTAAAGCAAGACGCAACATTTCTCTTATTTTTCATCGGTTTTGTAAATCACTTATTTGCTGACCATTACCTGGTCAACGGTTCCAATCCTTTAGGTCTTTCTTAGGTTTTGAATCTTCAACAATCTTCTAATTTTCGATATTACAACAAAACTTAATTGCAGAAAAAATAAATTACAAAAAATATTAGCCCGTAATTACATGCAAATATCAATTCTAATAAAATTAAAAGTAACCATTATCAAAGAGGTCCTCAAAACTAGATAATTAACAACCAAATCCACCATCTATACATTCACTATTCAACATATAAATAAAATATTTAAACATACATATTAATGCAAAGCGCTTGCCTATCACATTATACAATATAGAGAACACACACACACACATACACACATGTATATTTAGAATCAATTATCTCATAGTCAATGCTTACATTAACATATTTTATAGCCGGATCTGATACCAATTATTGGCTTTCTAAACAATTTTAGCAAAAAATACATAAACATGGTAAATTGTGAATCGTATATAATAAAAAAAATTTCATAAAACTTTTGTAAGACCATGCCATAGATTATATTAATTTAATGCTTAATATATGTAATTTATGCTTACTGGTTGACGTGAGATATTTAGAATTTTTCCTCCGAAGATGACCATTCTTTGTATGAAACTAAAGCTTTTCTTGCCTAGTTCTTAGCACTAGAAGGCCAAACGTGTGAGCGCAGAAAGAATTAGGTTTTTTCTAAGATCACTTGCTCACTTTTCTTATCCCAAGTCTCAACACAAAAGTTAAGCATGTCTTAAAATGAGGAACTCTTCTTATTCTCTTTTTCTTTCTCTACATGCCAAGAGTCTTTGGCAAAATTTTAGCAATTTAATCAAGACTATTAATTGTATGTAGAATGAATAGTAGAGACATCTAGTTATAGAGAATGAGAAACCCAATATACTTAGAAGCTTTCATTATTTTAATTTAAATTCACATATTTCATTAAAATAAAAGAGATAAGTTTTCCTTTCATTATACTGCATGTAGCGCCATACATAGAGAGATTCTTTGTGCTTATGGTGCCAACATCTGGTCAATAAGGGAATCAATAATGGTTGTAACTCAATCTTATTTGTTTCCAAATGTAAGTTCGTAATTTTGAATTAAACCACATTGATCCAAAAAAAGAAACTTGTAAATATAGAAACTTAGTGAACAAGCTTTGGATTGCACATGAAATTTTTCCCTATATATGTATGCACCATACACAGCGAGTGGGGCCCAATGTATGTCTTCTAAAATTAATTATTATTTATTTATTATTAAATGATCTCATTATCAAAGAATTATAAAACGATTCATAATTAATTTACTATAAGTGATATTTAATTTACAATTCTATAATTCTAAATTAATCAAATAAACCAATAATTACACTTGTTTAAATAGTGTTTACAAGGATGATGGAGGCTAATGGACCATAATTTTAAGCACCACTAAAACCACTATATTAATTAAACTATTTAATTAATGTAATACTGTTTTATTAATCCCAATGTTATTCCATTAAAAACATGAAATTACGTTCTTGAAATTATTGATATATTTACTCATACTGTGGAGTCGTCCATTTGATATAATCATTATATACAAATTGATCCTTCATAAATAATTCATAATTAGAGATACGTAAAATCCATGAACCTCTCTAATGACTTCTTTATCCCTGGGCACCATTGATTCTCTAATAAATAATAGATTCATAAACCTAATCATGAATTGAGCTCTCATATTATCCAAGATCCAATTTAATACTCTAGAGAATTATTTATCTGCTTTTTATTATGGAAGGAATGGATTCTAACTTGTAATATTAACATTTTCGGCTTCTTACTACACTATGTCTCCAAAATTCAAAGGATATAATTAGATTCTCGAACACATACCAAGTAAATTAAAAGATATAATTTCATGAACAAGAGTCTGCCAATAACTCAGAATTAAAATCATCTTATATATGACCATTAATCTATATGATTAAAATTTGCTATATATTCAAAGGAAATTATGTGTTGTTCATATCACATCATATCTCGGTCTTATATAATCTCATTATATATAGTGCACTTATTTAATAACCCACTATATTAAAAGTTCAAATAAGATTGTTCCATTCTTAATGAAAGTGGCTTGTACTAGTAACACCTAATCAAAGATTCTGTACTTTAATTGAATTATTAACTACAATAATTAATTATATATTATGACTATTTTAATTATCATTTTTAAATATTATCATCTTATATACAACACTTACATACAATATTTAAAATCATTTAGGTAATTATGCAATTTTAATGATATTAAAAGCATCCAAAAATACAAACACACAAATATATTCAAAAATTCATTTTATTTATTTATTTATAAACATGTCCTTTATAAAACTTCACATGTTTTAAGGATAACTATCCTAACATAAATACCTAAACAAAAAGAAATTCTAATCTTTCATCGTTAAGATACAACGAAAATAGTCATAAACACCTAAATAAAAAGAAATTCTAATCTTTCATCGTTAAGATACGACGAAAATAGTCATAACCATGAACATAAGATGACGCTATAAAAGACCTTTTCATCCAACCCATATCTGGTCTATACACAAAGATTTATATACATATTGCATAAGCGCTTGTGCGTATGTAAAAGCTGCAGATAGAAGCACATAAATGTTTAAAGAGATTGTACGCGGGTAAAGTTTGCGCTTTTAAAATTAATTCTCAATTGGGATTAATTCAAATTTTCCTTTATCATACGAGGAATCTGCAGCTTGCAATCGACAACTTTTTCTTGGGGGAGGAGGAAAACGAGTGGACTTATTTTTACGATTATGTGAGCTTTTGCGCCTCCTCTGAATGAAAAGATGATTGTTAGTTCTTGCATATTTATCTAACGTAGTAGGAGTAGTTGAAGAAAGATCAAGGAAAAAGGATCAGTTGAACTAACTAATGCTTGGCCATTAAGTACCCGTAAAAGAAGTAGTAATATAAATACCATCTTTATCAGAATAATGTTTCCTAATTTTGTACACGCAGTTTTAGTCATGGCTCTAGTTTGCTCTTGAAAATCTATGTTATTTTGGACAATGATTAGGGACTTTCTTTCTTCCTCAAAGGCTACATATTTTCCTAAGAATTTACATCAGATTTTCAATTACGAAAAGACCTTTGTTGCGAGAAAAAGGACTCTATCTCTTAGACTTGCGTAAACCATGGAATATTTAGTATGCCTTCTTAAGAAACCTTCCTTCAAGTTGTGGCTTAATTAATTCCCCTAATTTTTTTGCCTTCAAAACATAGAGTTCACAAAGGTAAGGTAATTATTATTATGTTAATTTCATGTTAGGAATGCTAGTCTCTTAATTACTAGCTCAACATATATGTATGATTTTCTCATCATGAAAAGGTGTTATTTTCCATTTGCGATCGTTGGAACATTGGATTCTGTTTTCTCCCATTAATTTCAATTTCTACTCCTCTCCTTTGAGTTTAACATCTATATTTTTTAGGGTCATTAATTTTTAAATTTAACTTTTGGACTTGATGAAAATTGAATTGATAGGCCGCCAATCTCACCACCGAACATTCAGGGTCAATATACGACAATAACGATTCTTCAATGAACACCTGCATTCGGTCCAAAGGCAAAAGGGCAAGCCCAAGTCAATAAAGAAAAGGAGCAAAGTAGTCGTACTTCTCTTTAGCACTGCTTTATTGAAATTTAATATTCGAATAGTGTTTGCCTAGCCCCACAGGCCGAAACGCTTGGCAGAATCATATTGAACAAGAAAGAAATTGAACGGGCTTGTGGGAAACTTTGCATTAAAGACATGCACCTATTCATATCTATATGATAAAAAAGTACTTGCATGTAGGACTCACATAAAAGACATTGAGAACAATACTTGCCAGCTTAACCTGACGGTCCAACTCAAAATTGAAGTTTTAGTCCGAATCTTTTTATATTTAAATTTTTCTTGTAAAAAATGGGAAAGAAATTGAGAAATTGAGAATATTTAGCGTATTACTATATTTACGCATCCAAATTAAGTTGTCTTGATAGAATTATTTGAAAAATCATTAAGTTGTTTCGAATATTTTCGAGTTAAAGTTGATTAAAAAAAAGAGAAAAAATTACGGCATGGCAAGATGGACGGAAATATGCACAATAATTAGGTTTTGATAAATTAAGATCTGCTATCTAATTTTCTTATCTTATTAGTCTCTTTTTATTCTTTAGTTTCTATTTATGTAATAAGTAATAGATAAGCAACCAATAAAAAAAAAAACTAGAAACAACATATTTAAACTCTATTTTAAGTGGGAAGTATGGTAAAGGCGACCAAACGAAAGAGAATAAAAGAGTATAATTAAAGATCTAAAAAAAGAAAAGAAAAATTGAGAACATTAAGTGTATTCTTTCTTTTAAGCAACCAAATCAAGTTGTCTTCTCCTTTCAAAAATCATTAAGTGATTTTGAATATTTTTGAGTTAAAGTAGATTAAAAAAAAGAAAAAAAAAACTTTAAGGCATGGCCTTATGGAAACAAATATGGATAACTAGTAGGATTAGGTTCGGAAAAATTAAGATATGCTATCTAATTTTTCTATCTCACCGGTCTTTTTTTAGCATTTAGTTCTTATCCACGTGATCATACTATTAAATTTTACGATAGGACAAATAAGTAATAGATGAGCATCCAATAAACACACAAAAATTAAAGGATAGTAGATTTGAACTCCATTTCCAGTGGGCAGTATGATAAACCTGACCAAACCAAAGGAGTGTAATTAGATCGAAAATAAAATTGAAGCTTTAATTTAAATTTTTCATCAGATGCCTGCTTCACAACCATTCCAGATACACACCATTAAAAAAAAATCATTCCATATACACAACATTACATTATAAATACAACACACTCAACTGAATGACCAAAAAAGAAAATTTAATTAAAAAAAAAATGAAAAATCTGAACTTTGCAGCTCAGACTCGGATGCCTTTGCAATTCATCCGAGCGGCAGCCTATTAATATCAACTAAATATGGAGTCATTTTTAGTAACCAGATTTACTGTATTTTAAACAACTTATATATAACTAAAAAAAAAACTAAGACACTAAGCTTCATCACAATAATATTTTCCTTTTTTTTTTTTTTCATTTTCCTCCCAAAATGCTAATTGGAGGATAGCGTGGAGAGAGTTGTGGCAGAGGATGTTCTAGGGGATGGTGACATCTGCTTCAAAGCCACCATTGGTAAAATGCTGGTTTTTCTTCTCTCTTGTTCCTTCACAAGTTCTCCTGCAAAAAGTTCTATTTTCTCCAAATTGGAGCTCGCAGCTAACTTCTTCCCTTGGAATAGTACGGACTCAACGTTTCTTTGTGCTAACATATTTTCTGTTTCTGCTAATATGTCTATCTTCTTGTTGGGAGCATTTGTATTTTTCCGACCATCTTGGTTTTTAGCAATAACGCCATTCCCCTGAAATATTTTAATTTAAAAGAATGAGCACTCTTAACAATTGGAAAAGAAAATCACCTAAATATCACTGCATCAAAAAAAAAGTCACAATTAAAATAATATTTTTAATGGCAGAGCGTGAGAAATATACCTGAATGCGAACATAATTATTTGTACGACACTCTCCAAATGCCATCGAAACTGCCTGATCCACCTATAATAGTAAAATCAATAGAAATGCAAATAATTAGATTTATATTATATATTAATCACAAATCATGGCATGCACTACTAGAATAAAATATTAAAGAAATCCTATGCCAATAATAAAATTATGTACATGGAATTTCTGGTTGCACAAAGGACAAAGAGGAAGGAGGTGTAAGAGGAAGGAGGTGTCTACCTTATGGGGTGTTTGAAAGGCGGTAAAAATTAGTAGTTAGAACTATTTTTTTATTGTAGCATGTGAGAGTTTTAAACTGTAGCAAATTTTTTTATTATTACTGTAGCATGTGAGAGCTTTACACTGTTCATAATTGAATTTGTGGTTGAAACTATGGTTCCCACCACCCAACTAAACAAGGGGTCAGTGTGTGTATATATACATATACACATACATACATATATATGTATATATATTTTTTTTTTTCTATAACAATAATCTCCTACCGACAAATTCTTTTTACAGAAAAAGCGAAAGAAATTATTTAACTACATTAATAATGTTTGCTGGTCCTTTTATCATGGTCCCCCAACCACTGCATGCATATACTAATTT
>CAMOHE010050083.1:20782-56855 GCA_946598075.1 Artocarpus hirsutus
AAAATGCTAATTGGAGGATAGCGTGGAGAGAGTTGTGGCAGAGGATGTTCTAGGGGATGGTGACATCTGCTTCAAAGCCACCATTGGTAAAATGCTGGTTTTTCTTCTCTCTTGTTCCTTCACAAGTTCTCCTGCAAAAAGTTCTATTTTCTCCAAATTGGAGCTCGCAGCTATCTTCTTCCCTTGGAATAGTACGGACTCAACGTTTCTTTGTGCTAACATATTTTCTGTTTCTGCTAATATGTCTATCTTCTTGTTGGGAGCATTTGTATTTTTCCGACCATCTTGGTTTTTAGCAATAACGCCATTCCCCTGAAATATTTTAATTTAAAAGAATGAGCACTCTTGACAATTGGAAAAAAAAAAATTATCTAAATATCACTGCATAAAAAAAAAAGTCACAATTAAAATAATTTTTTTAATGGCAGAGCGTGAGAAATATACCTGAATGCGAACATAATTATTTGTACGACACTCTCCAAATGCCATCGAAACTGCCTGATCCACCTAAAATAGTAAAATCAATAGAAATGCAAATAATTAGATTTATATTATAGATTAATCACAAATCATGGCATGCACTACTAGAATAAAGTATTAAAGAAATCCCATGCCAATAATAAAATTATGTACATGGAATTTCTGGTTGCACAATGGACAAAGAGGAAGGAGGTGTCTACCTCAGTGTGTGTGTGTGTGTGTGTGTGTGTGTGTGTGTATATATATATATATTTTCTATAACAATAATCTCCTACCGACAAATTCTTTTTACAGAAAAAGCGGAAGAAATTATTTAACTACATTAATAATGTTTGGTGGTCCTTTTATCATGGTCCCCCAACCACTGCATGCATATACTAATTTAATAATTTTGAGCTCTTGTTGAAATTACAATAAAAAAAAACTACATCTTTTATTAAACTAATGTTAAAAATTTGCTTAAAAGATAAAATAATAAAATAATGCTCTTGATAAAATTCATATAATCTTACCAAGTCGGAGGCTCCTTCGCCGGCGATCCTGAGTAGCCCCGCGGTTGCAGGGGAAGAAGTGACACCGCCCGCTCCGAATTCCGACTCACCATTCCCAAGTGAAATTACAATAAGATCCTCCACGCCGTTACAGAGCGGGAACTCCTGCTTGTTATTTAGAACGTGCGTGATCGCCGCAGCCGTCGGGTTGTTCATAGCGATCCCGCCATCGACGGCCAGGATCCTCGTTTTCCTGTCCACCGACCTCACGTCCAATGCCCCGCCCACAGCCGTCGGATCGGCCGACGTGGCGGCGCAGACGTCCCTCATCTTGAAATCGTAGCCATCCATCTCGACCGCGTCTGCTCTGGAAAACAAAAACGGCGCGCGGGAAGAAAGGTCGTAGCAGGGGATCAGCACCGCCTTCAACGTATCCTTAAGAGTACATTCTCCGAAAACTTTTCTGAACATTTTCATGCCCTTCTTCTCCGATCCAAAAACTCTCCGGAAAATTCCCACCGGAGAGCTGCCGGAGATGTTCCTCCGATTATTGACCATGAAATTGAGAGCCTCCTCGGTGGTGAACAGCGGCCCGCCGTCTCTCCCGCGAGTGAAGAGAAGAGCTGCGAGCACACCGCCTGCGCCGGAGCCGGCGACGACGTCAAAGTAGTCGGCGATGGCGGCGTTTGGGTTTCCGGACTTGCGGCGGAGGGAGGACTCGATACGGCGGAGTGCGGCGGCGGCAAGAATCCCGCCGGTGGAGCCGCAGCCGTCGATGCTGAGGATTCTGACCTTTCCATTCTGTGCCGGATTAATGGAGAGCTTAGTGTTAGGGTTAGCTTTGTTATGATCATAGCCAAAGAGAAACTTGTTCTCTAGAATTGAGAAGATCTCGTAGGTCAGCTTGTCAGCTTCGTGGTCTGAGTCAATCTTAAGCATGGGAAGCGTGGACAACGCCGCCATTTTTGCAATTTAATTGAGCTGAGAGAATTGGATGACAAAAAAAAAAAAAGAGAGAGATTAGAAGTGAAGTGAGAGAAAAGGCTGTATGCTTGTATTTGTAATTTTAGATGATGAAATGGAAATGGTTTGGCGGTAGGAAGGGATGTGAAGGGGGGTTTAAATAGGTGCGAATTTGAAGAAACACGTGTGTGGGCTGAGTTGTGTGTGTGTGCGTTTATTATTCAGTGAATGTTTGTGACAACACCATCTCAGAACATTCCCTTTCTCTATCCCTTAGATGGCTGGCTACTCTCATAGCCGCGCCTTTTTTATTTCCTTTTTTAAAGTCTAGAAATGCTTCACATTTTTTTAGTTTCTTGTTTCAATTTTTTATTCAGCTAGTGCGATGGCAATTGCACGACTGTATTCATCTCTCCATAGCTTTTTTTTTTTTAAAAATGATAATATGAAGGTGGTCCATATCCATGCTTATTTAGTGTTGCTTAATCTTATCATAGGACCAAAACTGGTTAATGTGCCGGAAAAGAAGGTCATCTCAATTAGTAATTGGTTTGGTAGCAAAATTACCTTTGTTAATGCCAACTTAACACCTAATTTATTGTTTTAAATTTGTGAGGTTTATGCAGATTTTGAATCAACATTCTTTAAATGTAAACCGATACCAACAAAAAAAAACAAATGGAAGAGCATCTATAGCACCCGGTCACATTATACGAGTGGGTCGTGCCAATATTTTCCTTTAGAGTGATATTAAAACGACATTAAGTAGGTAAATGTTCTAAATTTCCAATCCAAATATTGCCCAGCTAATATAATAGGAACACGCAATCCTAAAATAATTAACTATAGTTAAATTAGCAAAAAAATCCTTCTCCCTTGCTGTTAAATTCTCCACTTTTACCCTCCTCTCTCTCTTCCCCGTAAACTGGATGACGCATACAAGACAGATGATGTCATATCATAAAAAAAGATCAACTCAAAAAAAGACAAAAAAAACTAACAGCATGCTAGGAACGTGGTTGAACTATATTTTTATAATCCTAGTTACCGACCGTTGGTCTAAGTTTGGTAAGATAAAATATTTTGTAATAATTTTGGTTAAAACAATAAAATATCGTTTCAATTAAATCCTCAAATGGGCTATAATGCAGCATCATTAGGAGGAGTCCATTTTGTGTTACATTTTTCATTCTACTAAGAGCAAAAATGTGAAACAAAAAATAAGCAAGAGAAGAACATAAAATTTATAGTGATTTATCTTTAATATGAAAGTTACGTCTGTTTTCAGCTGTTGCAATAATTCATTATGATAAGAAATAAGTACTTTACAAAAAGAAATTTTACACCTTCTCTCTTTAAGATTTTCTCTAACATCTCTCAATTTTCTAAGTTATACAAATAACTTTTAATATCTTCTTTTTATAGGGATACACGAAAAAAAGATATTAGTTTATCAAAAATAAATGTTGATTCATGACTAGCATCACGACGCCAATTGCTGTTACGTTTTTGGAAATTCTTGACCCAACATCACGGAGTCCAAGTCTCAATGCCATGGTGCCCAACTCTCGAACAAAGGTACTAGCTTCCTCCTGTGTGCAACGTTGGACAATAAATCGTCAAGTGTTAAATCAAACTCTACAACTTAACATTTTTTTCTGTATAAAAAAAAAAAAAAAACTGAAATATGCATCATGGGAAGAATATCAATATGAACTCCGTTTAACTCTAGTTCAGGCATCTCCATGATTCATTTGATACATAAACCCGTGGGACACAAAAATCACTTTCATGGGCACAATTATAAATGGAAGAACAACAACGAGAAGTTATATTTTATTTTTTTAATTGTAGGTTTTTTTTCTTGAATTTTGATTGTCGTAGTCTCACAAGTAGATCTATTTTGGAGTCTTGTGCATTTTGTCTAATATACATCTGGTTTGGTTTACTGCTTATAATTTTGTGAATGTTTTAATTAATTATTTCATGATGATGTGACATTATTTTATTGGCAGGACAGTATTTGGAATGAGAAGCTGGAGACTATTAGGTCAAATTAGATGGAATGGGATCTTTTTTAAGGTACATGGAGTGAGACTTGGCTGTGGAAAATTAGTAGGACTTCAATTCCCTATACAAAAAAAAACTGTTATATTCTATTGCTTAAAACAAATACTATTATCAATTTTTGGGAGTGAAAATAAAGGGAAAAAAACTCAGCCCATCTTGATCGACGGAGGCAATCGGCAAGGATGAGATCGCGTCGGACGTCGGATTGGGGGCAAGTTCATGGCCTGATTTTTTCGCGATCACCGTCGAGAGGGTCTCAAGATTAGCTGACCATGACGGTCTTCATTGTCGCTGGCCTTGCCAGAGCGCTGCGCACTCTAGCCCACCCATGGTCTCAACTTCGACGAACCCAACCACAATTTGTTGGCGAGACCTTCTTGACCTAAGGTGGATTGTTTCCACTTCCACCACCATTCGATTCCGAATCCGATGATTATATTGAGGCATCGCTCTTGAACAAATATAGTTAATTCGATTCAAATCTACAACGTGGATGCCATCTCGACCATTTTCTCTGACGACCCATTTTCTCCAGCTCGCAATCTACAGCAGAAGGCAGAGGAGGATGCATTCGACGGCAAATGGTGCCGTGTCGGTCCCTTGCAAAATCGCAACCACGGTCTTGTGGTGACCTTTGTCGCATGCTTTGGGGCTCCGCCATACTGCTGTCGTCGCTGTAGATTGCAACCCACAGATCACGACTGAATCGCGATAGAGTCATGGGGGGTCCTGACCCAATGCCTCCGCCCACGAGCTGGCAAGCCTCGGGAACTTCGCCTTTGCCTCACGAAGCCCAGTCGCTAACTCTGGTGACCCTTGTTAGAGGTAGAGGAGAAGATTCCTCCAATTCAGATCTGCCTCTTTCCTTTCTGGGAAAATCTTTTTTTCCCCTCTTTTTTTTTTTTTAAAAAATTTGGTTTATTAATTTAGTGTGCACAGTTCTATTTTGCTTATTGCAATAAGTTTGTTTAATTTTGGCCATTAGATCTAAATCTAGTGGATTGAAAAAGAATCATATTTAGTAAAAACTTTTAGGGGTTCTTATGGTAGAAGCTCCCTTAATTTTTTTTATCCCTACAAAATTTAACAAATACTTGATTTGCTCAAAGATATTTCTTTATTTGTTCATTTGCAGGTCAAAGTCATTTATTAAAATATCATGTGTGGTAATAACAAACGACTTTATTGCTTGGATGTATGAGTACTTTAAATTACTGGCAAAAAATATTAATGTGTACGACAGTTAGCAGGGGCCTTGGGTGCTTTATGAAGGTAATATATGACTAGTCTACATGAATTAAGACCGGAGACGGAGGAAAATAGAAAGTAATTATAAATGACATTGTATACCATGCACCAACATATTTAATCCGTTCGGCAAAACATTTAAAAGAAAAAATTAAAAAAAAAAACTCAAATCATTTAGTTTACGAAAAGAAAAAAAAAAACTCATAGACCCTATTTTTTGTTGTAAAATGCTTCTAAAAACAAATATATGCATATCTAGACTCAAAAAGAATTATAACGTCAAGAAACTAAGATTTCAAATGCTCAGAGCAGTCTATTAGGACCTGTTTGGTGCATAGAATAGGAAAATATTAGATATGATAGTAGTCTTATAGTGTGTTTACTTATACATAATCAGAATGGGCATAAATCGTAGTGGGCAAGATTTAGAGTACTAGGCAGGATTTGGAGTAAAGAATCAAGATCCAAATAAGTAATTTACTTAGTTACAAGATTCAAAATCGACGTCACTTTGGATTCCATTCATGTGTTTATTTAGACCTATAATTGGAATTATTTGTTGTAAAGTTACTTAATATACCCTACAACTAAATTTTGTATTTTCAAATTAAAAAAGAAATTGCACACCAACTATATTCATGTTAGTCATAATCCATATAACTATACAACATTATAATAGTAAAATAAGATATGTAAGTTGTGTATTTATTTTAAAAAAAATAGATTGTCAAAATTTGAATAAAATAAATTAAATATGTCAAAAACTAAACATATTATTCATTTTAATAAATATAAATTTTATATTTATTATAATAAAGTTGATAATAAATAGGCTAAAGTTATAATGTTAGATAGATAAGATAAAAAAATTTATGTCATAAATATACTTTTTTATATTTTTTAATTTAATATTTAAAAGTAAAATATGGTAACACAGTAAATTAATAATAATATTAGGATTGGGAATCTCAACGGGAGAGGAGCATGGAATTGCTAATCCCATTCCCTAATCACAAATTTTAGTGGGGCCCACAAATTTTACTTCCATTCTAGAATAAAAAGAGCAAGTAAAAATGGGACTGATTCTTGTTCCCCACTCACATTCTTCAATCCTCATAAGTAAACATGCTATTAGAGGATTTGATTGGAATGTATTGAAAAGAATAGGATAAAATTTTAATTAATCCAATCTTATGTTTAGTGTTGTATTGTTACGATATGGGCCTTTTGTAAATTTTTTTTTCAAAAAGTAAGTTCAAATTGCAATTTTTGAAAATTTCAAAGGTAGAAATATAATTATCAAAAAATTTCCTTCACATGAAATTACATTTTGACCCCTTATTTTTAAAAAAATAATAATAATTTAGCCCTAATTTTTTAAATTTTTGCAAACAAGTTGTTGAAATTTTTCATAATGTATAAAGCTTGTGTTTAATCCCATTGCTAATATCAAGACTCGAAAAGATTTGTCAAAAACTAGGGCTAAATGTTCGTATAGGTTTTATTTCTATATTTTGTTTATAAAATCAGTGGCAAAGCCACATGACAAAATGAACTAGGACGTAGCCCTACTTAGTTTTTGAAAAATAATTTATTTTTATTTTTATTTTCTCAAAATTTTGTTCTTCCCTTATTTTATATAAAAAATGGAACTGCCCTATTTGAAATTTAAAATTTTATTCCTATTTACTAAAAAAGTTATGTCTATTCCTATATTTACTAAAAGTTACATTACAGCTTCTGTTTAAGAGAGCGGTTAAAATTAATATTGGTTAGAATAAAAAAAATAAGTTTAAACCACAATTTGTAATTTGAACTTGTATTTGGTAAGTGCTTTAAAATGTTGGTTTTTGTTAGTTTAGACAAAAAAAAAATACATTTGAACTATAATTTAGAATTTGAAATATTATTTATAGTTTGAACTGTGAATAGGCCAAACAGTAGCTTTGGTTTGAACTCGAAAAAAAAAAGTTGGAATTACTCTCCTAAACAAGCGCATAAAAAAATTTAGCTCTACACTACATGAAAATTAATGCAGACATGAATGGTTATTACCCAGAAAATTAATTTAATGGACCTGCAAAATTTACTCTTAACAAAAAAATACAATATTTAACTAAAGAGTTAAAATTATTCTAAAAAAATAAAACTCAAGAGTCTAAAGTATCAGGAGCAAAATATCTTATTTTAATTTCCTCAAAACTCATTGTTAAAATTCCCAAAATTTCAGTTATCATTTTTAATGAATTATGTTACGATAGATGCCCTCAAAGCATATGATGTTTTATAAAAAATATATTTATAAATAAATAAAGTGAATTTTTTATTATATTTGTGTGCATGTATTTAGAATACTTTGTGAATATCATTAAAATTCTATAATCATCTATATGATTTTAAATATTATACATAAGTGTTATATACAAGAGGATAATGTTTAATAATGATAAATAAAATGATTAGTAATATATATTTAATTATTATATATCCGGTAGTTAGCTAATTACACCCCTTGGCAAGGTAAATAATATTGCATTTTTTTTATTTTTTTAATTTTTGATTTTTATTTTTAAGGAAGGGAGCTTAATGTTGGTATATCACTATGAAAGATATTTTGATATGGGCAGAGACACGGGTTCAATGAATTTTTTTTACCCCAAGTACATTGTAGGGTTTCAAATCTCTGGCTTTGACGGTGGACACTAGAAAATCCTTTGTAGGGCCTTCAAAGATATTGGCTGCTCGTACGTAAGTGTCTTTCATTTCTCTTTTTCATTCCTTCGTTTCTCTTTTTGCGAAAAAATTCCACATGCTTCATTCAAAAGTTTTCCAACGGATGTTGTTTGAGTTCAAAACTCAGTTGATCTTTATCTAGAATGAAGGTGTGTACGGCTTTAGTTCATTTCGTTGTCTCAAAAAAGAAGGAAAGAAAGAAAGAAGCTCCCATGAGTGATTTTAGTGTATGATTTCCGAAAGTTATCCATAAGTAATGAAGTTAATTGGTTCTACATTTCCAAAAATCAATCGCTTGAATTAATCAAGTTATCCATGTTGATAATTAAAGGCCCAGTTCTACACCAAGTGTAAATAAAATTGCTGAAAGAAAAATAAACAGAAAATGAACACATAAAATTCATAATGGTTCACCATTACGACTGTATCTTGTAAATTTTTACATAGGGCAATAATTTGTCAAAACAATAAAGACTTCACAACTTAGCAATTTGTACTTTAAGCAATACACACATACTTACATATACACGCCGCCAGGTTCACGCAGCTCGTTTCACACACAATTCCGCTGTCTTGACTCCCTTAGGACCCTTGCCCCTCGCCCCTCCAAATGCCAATAGATTTCAATCCCTTCTTTATTTTTTTTTTCAATTCTGGTTTTTGAAGTTTCTATAATAATATATATATATATATATATATATATATATTGTGTAAAGTTATTAGGTCTAATATGGTCAAAATCTATGTCACATATGAAGGTGTTGACTCTAAAAGTATTAATATGTAACACTTTAAAAATACAAAGTGTTATAAATGCATGTATTATATTTTCAAAAGAAAAGGAAAAACGTTTTTATTCGAACTGCTAATTGTTACAATAAAAGGAATCTTACCTACCTTACTTGTCTGGCTGTTTATGTATTTTCCAATAATATAATCTTTCGTATTTAAACTTGTAGATATAAAAGAATACATACGCTTATATATATATATTGTAATTTTATTATAATCTTATACGAAAAAATTTTATAGTTTATGTATAATTTTTTGATTTCAGACTTCTTTCTAGTTTCTAGTATACACTAGACAATCTCTTAAAAAGTAAATATGGTTTGAACCAATTTTAGTTTAAAACCATACAATATGCGTGAGTTTTACATTATAGCTAATTTTGTCTTGACATCATGTGAGAGCTTTATATTGTAGTAACCAAAAACTTTGGTTCAAACTAAGATTGTCAAATACACTATTGCTTGTTAGTCTATTACTTACGTATTTAAACTTGTTTTACAAATTTTATCTTTATGTTAGTTTATAACTTTGGGATAATATTAGAACTTAGAACTTTGTGTGACAACTATTATGTATTGAATTTTAGTTTTTTATTAATGGTCCTTAAATTTTACAGTCTCTCTCACTTTGTCCACTAAATTTTAAAATCACAACTTTACCCATAAACTTTTAATGCTGTTCACTTTGCCTCCTAAACTTTAAAATTACCACTTTGCCCCATGAACTTTTAAAGCTTCTCACTTTGCTCCTTGAACTTTCAATTGTCCATTCAAATAGACAAAATTAAGCCTTGATTTATGTTTACACTCTCACTTAAGTTTTTTTTTTTTTTAATTTGAACTCTTATTTAAAAAGGGTTTGTCTACACATTTTTTCTCATTTTTAATGCGTAAGCAATTTAATAAGTAGTTATTGTTCACTGATATTTAAATTTAAATAATAAAAAAGATGAGTTATGCATTAAAGTTGAGAAGATATTAGGGAATAATATCAACTTTTTAAATGAGAATTATAAATTAAAGATGATAAGACATGTGCATACAAACTATTTCAAAATGAGACTTCATATCATAAAAAAAAAAAAAAAAAACTTATGTAAAAGGCTACATGTAAAACAAAACTTAGAAGTGATAAAATTTAATTTTGCTCTTAGAGATGACCCATGTACAAGTCATACATGCTTAATTCCGTTTATGTGAATAGAAAATTGGAGTACAAGGAGCAAAATGAAGAGGTTTAAAAGTTCAGGGAGCGAAGTGGTGATTTTTAAAGTTTAAGGAACAAAATAAGAAGTTTCAAAAGTTAAAGCAGCAAAGTGATGATTTTTAAAAGTCAGCGGACAAAGTGAAATATACCTTGAAGCTTAGGGGCTACTAGTGTTAATAACCATTTTTTCATATATTTTAATTTTGGTAAACAACTAGTTTGAACAATCGAGCTTAGAGACCTACCACTATGTGCGCTACATATAGTAGGACCTATCTATTGTGTAATTTTTAAAATTAATTATTTTATTTTATTTATTAAACAATCTAATTATTTAATAAGTATAAATTATTTCATAATTAATTAATCTTAAGTGATATTTAATTTAGAATTCTGTAATTCTAAATTAATTATTTATACCAATAATTCTACTTGTCTAAACAATGTTAACAAGGATAGTGGGGGATTAATGGACCCATAATTTCAAGCTCTAATAAAACTAATATATTAATTAAACTTTTTAATTAATATATTACTAATCCTAATGTATCTCTACTAAATACTTGTAATTGCATTCTTGAACTTAAAAATATTCAATCACTTATTTCTTAGAGTCAACCATTTGAAATAGTCATTACATATATGTCGATTCTCCATAAATAATTCGTAATTAGAGCTAACTAAAATTTGTTAACCTCTCCAAGTTCTTCTTTATCCTCGAGCGCTATTGATTTTCTAATGAATAATAAATTCATGAACTTAATCATGAATTAAGCACTTTTATTATTCAAGCCTCGAATCAATAGTTGCGAGAATTATTTATTGACCGCTCGTCATGTGCATATTGTTCATGATGTAGTTAGTCTTGAACTTTTGCAAGGCGAGACTTAGACTCTCTAAGATTATTCCCACCTTTGTACCCATATCTATGGTCACTCCAGTAAGCTCAGCCTTATGAAGATGGTTAATCGTAGTGAGCACATGGTTGCGAAGAGGTGTGTCAGGCATCATCTTGTTGTTCATGAACAACTTCACAACATTAAGACGTGCCTTTTTGTTTGGTTGCCCAAACATCCCTTCAAGTGACCACATTATCTCATAAGCAGTGTTTATATTCTCATGTTTCTTATAAAGCCCTTCAGATATGCCAGCTAACAAGTAGCTTTTGGCTTTCCGATTGGCATTATGCCAATGATAATATGCCTCTTGGGCGGCTTTTCTTGTGTTAGCTGTGGGGATCAGAGGACACTCATCCTGAATGACAAACTTGTAGTAATCAATTATGAGCATTAGCTTCATGTTACTTTTCTATTTGGCATAATTCTCGCCAGTAAGTTATTCAAATGCCAATAGGTTGACTATTGGATCAGACATGTTGCTGAGATAATAAATAAACATTCAATTTGCGTGCAAGAATATCATAACAAATATCTAAGTTTTAGGCATAGTAAATATGATACATGGATGTATATGAAAAATGCATAAAACATGTTTACTAAATTTAGCCAACGATAATTCGATTTACCATAAAACAAAGTACCCCAATAGGGTAGGTCGAATTATTTTGCAATTCAAACCGAGACACTCTCAATTAATAAATGTCATTCAAAATATCTCATATTTTCACATTTATGAATTACCATTATTTTGGTCAAGAATGCAATTACCATTTGATTACATCCTTTATAAGTGCAACCGACCTTTTTGGATTCTTAAGACTTAATTCTAAAGTGCTGCCGTATGGTAGATCAAATTAAAGATGCATCCTGAATTCCTATCGCAAGGAACAACAACCTCGTATCAATTCAAATGGACACCCTCCGTAGGGAAAAAGAAATCAATGTCATCTCGAGGCACCATTTGAACCTTACAGTGTTATTTTGACGGTGGAGACCAGTGGATTGTATTGTCATACAACCCTTTCCACTCAATATTTTACAAATATGTATTTTACTTGTAAATCATCTCATGGTGACAATTTTAGAGATATAAACATTTTATATTTCTAAATATATAAAATTTTAAAATTTAACTCTTAAATTTAATTTCATATATTGATAATATTTTGCAAATCAAATTTGCAAGCATTAACTAATTCAATCTCATGAATTAATTTACAACGCATGTTCGATATTTATAATTAAAATATTTTTAATGTAATAAATAAATACGCATGTATGCATGGCATGCCATAAAACATATGAATAGTGACACTAATACTAATATGAAATGTTATAATGTATGAACATGAAATAAATTATCTACATAAAATAAAGCATTCAATTCAGTAATTGAGACGGATTTGACTGGGTTCCTTGAATATTTAAGTTACAACCAAATTAAAATAATGAAATTAGCATAAATTCCTAATCTACTTTAATCTTCAATATCTTCATGGGTCTTTTAGTAATTCTCCTTGAATCGTCATCTTACGCATGAAGGGAAGAATCAACATAGAAATAAGAAAACAATTGAAAAAACAACATGAAATCAAAATTTCGGCTTCAATGTACGTGCACACCTGTGTGCCATGATTGGCACAGTTGTGCGTCCTTACTAGCCGCGCGTCCCTATAGTATAGCAGGCGTTGGAGCTTTCTACTCCATTTTTCATACTTTCTCAATAATTTCTCAAACCATTAACATTCGACTATCTCATAGTCGTTGGTTCTGATTCTTCAGGTCATTATGGGATTTCAAGTTTTCAAGAATTCTTTTGTTTTGTTTTACAATAATATAAATTGCAGAAAAATAAATTACAAAAAAAATCCTAATCTTTTAATTTCGGGCGAACATCAATTATAATGAAATTAAAATAATGATAATCAAAGAGATCCTTGGAACCACATAATTAACGATCAAATCCACCGTCCATAAATTTGCCATTCATCATATGAATAAATAAATAAAACATACATAGTAATGTAAAATGCCTATCCATCATATACATACAATAATAGAGATCATATATTTATTTATGACGATTATCTCATAATCTTTGCATAAAATTAATATATTCTATAGCCGACTCTGGTACCAATTGTTAGTGTTGGAAAATGTTTTTCTCAAAATATAGCAGAAACGTGGTAAAAATATGGATCATGTATAATGAAAATCTTCTTAAAACTTTTATAAAATGCTATAGATTATATTAATTTCGTGTATAAATAAATATGTTAATACTTTACTTACAAGTAGAGAAATGAAGATGAACAGGAATGAAGACTGCAAAGGACATTCTCTATCTATGAAACCAATATCTTTCTCGCCTAGTCCTTGGCACTTAAGAAGGACTAAGTTTTCTAATGATCACTTAAGAAATATAAGAACTTTTCTTCTTTTTCTTTCTCTATCTTTACACGCCTATGTGAGTATTTTTTTGCAGAGTACTCTCATTCTCTTTAAGCCTCATAAGTGTATCTCTAAATGAATAAAGAAGGGCCCTATTTATAGAGAACAATAGAGCTAATCAATTTTAAAAAGTCTCTTTATTTTAATTTTAATATCAAATATTTAATTAAAATAAAAGACACAAGTTTTTCATTCCTATGTGTGGTAGACGCCACATACACAGATACCACAGCTATCATATTTGTGTGTGGTGCTAACTTAGAGAAAAAGGAAGAGAAAATATGCTTGTTATCCAATCTCATTTGTCTCTATATTAAACTTTCCATATTTAAATTAAATTATATTTATTCAAAATTAGAGATACTAAATATAAAAACTTTGTAAACAAGCTTGATGTGCACAATAGGACTTTTCTCTTTGTGCTTGAGCGCCACATAAAGTGGGACCTTCCCACTGTGTGCGACACAGATAGTGGGACCCATCCACTGTGTGATTACCAAAATTAATTATTTTATTTTATTTATTAAACAATCTAATTTTTTAGTAAATATAAATTAGTTCATAATTAATTTATTTTGAGTGATAACTAATTTATAATTCCATAATTCTAAATTAATTATTTAAACTAATTATTCTAGTTGTCCAAACATTGTTTATAAGAATGGCGAGGGACTAATGAACTATAATTTCAAGCTCTAATAAAACCAATATATTAATTAAACTCTTTAATTAATATATTACTCTTTATTTAATTCCAATGTGGCTCCACTAAGTACTTAAAATTGCACTCTTTAAATTATAGATATTCAATTACTCATTTCTTAGAGTAGTCCGTTTTATATAGTCACTATATATAAGTCGATCCTCCATAAATAATTCATAATTAGAGGCTAGGCAAAATCCGTTAACCTCTAATTACTTCTTTATCTTTGAGTATCATTGATTCTCTAAAGGATAATAAATTGATGAACTTAATCATGAATTGAGTGCTCTTATTATTCAAGCCTCAAAACAATGCTCAAGAGAATTATTTATCTGCTTCTCGTTAGAGAAGGAACGGATTCCATCTTGTAATATTAACATTGTCGAGTACTTACTTTATCATGCCCTCAAGATATAAGGAATAAAATTTGATCTTCAAATCCGTACCGAGTAAGTCAAAAGACGTAATCCATAAATAGGAGTATGCTAATAACTAATATTAAGATCATCTTATATATGACTATCGGTCAATATGTTTAGAACTTCCTAAAATTAATGGAAATGATTAGCCGTTCATATCTCATCATGTCTCGTCCAACATAATCTCATTATGTATAATGCACTCATTTAATGACTCACTATTTTAAAGGTTCAGATAAGACCATTCTATTTTCAATAAAAATGACCTGCACTAGTAATGCTCAAGAAAAGATTCCATACTTAAATTGAATAATTAATTATAATAATTAATTAAATATTGTCCTCTTGTACATAACACTTATATGCAATATTTAAAGTCATAAAGATAATTATGGAATATTCATGATATTCTTAAAGAACTCAAAATGCATACACACAAATGTATTAAATAAATTCACTTTATTTATTTACATATATATATATATATCTATTATAAAATAGCATATACTTTATGGGCATCTATCCTAACACCTTCATGCATGAAAAAGATCGAAACCATCTATAATAGATTGCCACATTTTGTCTCTCTAAAACCTTTATCTAAGCCTCAAGCTATTGCACTCGTCAGAGTCATTCTCCCATGGACCTATTTCACCAATCAAGAACCTTCTCTCAGGAAGCCATTTCCCTGGCCAGGAACCCTCTTTCAAGAAGTGGTTCCACCCATCGAGAACTTGTAGGACCATCAAACTCCATCATTTCATGAAAATACCACTTCTTGACCAATTAGATATATCTTCATCACTAAGTACATAAGGAATTCCTCCATAATTATTCACGTTCCTCTCCAACGTCATGTGTATGCTTGGAGGCCCTCTTTGGGCAAAGTTCTTGTCTCAAACGGATCTGGAATCGCAACAAGTCTCACCCTCGGAGTTGACCGTCCTCGGAGCTACCTGGGTTTAGCAGTAACCCTAATTAATTAAGTATGATTAGTGTATTAAATAGTGAATTAGTGTGCCATAATTTAATTTGAACTTAACTAAACCATTTTGTGATATTTCCAAATTAATTTTACTTACAAATATTTTTAAATCACTTTTAATTATTTTTATTCATATGTGTGTTATTTTGAATTTTGAAAACAAAACAATTTGTCAAATACCAACTACGTCTCTTTTTGCAAAACTGTGGGCAGCATGTGGTGTTACTTTGAAAATCGCTCACTCTCCCTCTCTATTTATTATTGCCTTCACTCTCCCTTTCTTCCTCACTTTCTCATTTTCTCTCTCTCACTCGCAGCCACTCTCTTTCTCTCTTTCCCTTTTCCTCTCACTATCTCTCTCCCCCCTCTCTTTGATTCAAAATTTTGAAAATTCAAGCTTTGATTCTCAGTTGAATTGGAGGCCTAGGAACTTGATTGAGCTTTCACAAATTTGATTTCAAGCTTAGATTCAAGGTCGTTTGTGGTTTCGTATAGCTAACATATAGTGGTTCAGAATCACGGTGCTGAGTTGCAATGTAGAGTATCGAGATAGGACTTCTACCCCTTCTTTAGTAGCCAAGTTTTTAAGTGGTTTGGCCTTAAAGAATTCTTTCAAAATGTCTTTAGTAAATGACAAAATGTTTTAAATATTTTCAAAATAGGGCCTTGGCCTCAAAAAGACTGATTGCCAATGATTTCTTTCAAATTGATTTTTAAGGAACAATTAGAATGAATTTCTTAGTATTTTACATTTCTTGCTGAAGAATGAAGGATTATAATGAATCAAATAATGAACGTAATGAGGATATTCGGTAAAATGAAACATAATAATGAGAAAACATCGGACGTATCGGTTAGTACCGTCCAGAATGATAAAATGAAGCATGATAACATATATAGAGATCGGGTCGTGGGAGAGCGCGACCTTAGGGGAGAGTCCCGAAACCCAATTGGGCCACTTCGATGGTGATTCATATGGCTTTGCCAAAAACATGAAAATGAGGCCGCCTATGGATGAATAAATGATTAAACGGTATGAATAAATTTAATGAGCTTCAGTTAGATAGTTGTTTATTTATTTATCATGCTTTATAGCTTTTGATTAAAAATTGAATTATGTGTTTAAATTAAATGTTTTCAAAAGCTTAGTCCTATTGAGCCTTCCGCTCACCTTTTTTTTATTTGTTTTCAAAAACTTTTCCCATAGGTGGATTGCAGCTTAGGACCGACTAGGCAAACCACAGGGCAAACCAGTGAGTCGTAAGAATTCGGTTTAGGTTATTTCCCTACTTGAATCAAGGCATGTATCGTTTAAATTTTTATATCTCATGTTGGACTGTGATTGTAATATTTTATTGTTGATACCTTATGTGCACACTAAAGTGGGTCCGGTGGGGCCCAGCTCATGTTTATTTGTCTTTATTATTTTATTTCATGATTAACTATTTTAAAATAACGATAATTGCTTTAAAGAGTTTTTAAACTATCACGTTTTCAAAATAACCTAAAACATTTAATTGGTGATTTTCATTAAAAATTTTGGTTTAATAAACTTAATTAATCCACCACGTCACTACCCGTACTTTGGGGCGTGACATGTCTTTCGTGTAATTTGTCCATCATATGCACGATTTTAAACTTTTAGACTGACAGTCTTAGGCTTTTGTTTATTTATCATACATTTAATAATAATGAACATAAAAAAGACAATATTTGGTATATGAGTAATAAATAACTCTTTATTGATTACATATCTCTAAAAACTTATTACATTATTTAATCTTTAGGGCACTATATCTAACAAAAGGAGCCCCAATAACCATGTATTTCAGCAATTAAATATGGCATAATTATAATTATTCTTATAAAATAGGGACATATTAACATATTAAAATTATTTTATGGGAACACAACAATATATTCTAATTATTTTTATAGGGATACAACAATATTTTTCTATTATTCTGTGGAGATATGGTTGTAATTTTATTTCAAAATAGAGATATAATTAAATTTTAAGCAACAAAATAAGGAATGAAAATCAAATTTTGAAAAATGAATGGGAGCCCCACTCATCACAATGTTGCCTCCACCAGTGTACCGGTGTTATCCCAATCCCACAGCCTAGTGTGGGCACTAATTGAGCAAATCCCCATCTGATTTTCGTACAACAATGCATCAAATTAATGCCAGCGTTGTCACGTAGAAATATCGTGTGTACATATAATATCAATATATAAACACATATATTTACAGTTGTCTAAAGGGTCCCCTTCCAAATTGACAAATGCTAATGTGCTTGGCTGTGTGCGTGTGTTAGCTAGGCAGACTGTGCATGAATGGCTTTGTAGTTGTACGGGCCTTTTTCAGAATTTCAGGTACTCTTCCCCACTCAACTACTAAAATTGGACCACCAAATTCCTATCTACACGTCTATATCTAACCACACGTGGGGTTCATCCGTTGACTTTGTCTATTTTATTGCTAATTAAGATCATTAGCTAATGTTAATTGACAATTACATCGCAAGACTCTCGATAACAAAATTAGATCCAGAGATGACGAGGTTTTACAAACTAGATTGGTACTGGATTTTAGGTTGTCAGATCATCAGTAATTACATTATAATAACTTTATTTGTTTGCTTTATCCACTCTCTCAAAAAGCAAAGTATTTTTTTTTTTTTTTGCTAGGCATAGAGTCAAGTAATTTTTTTTTGTGTGTAAATCATTGGGTATTTGAACCCACCACTAGATGTACGAATCTAAACTAAGAGTCCATCAATTCTAACGAGAGTATACCCGATTAATTCAGATTCGAGTTAAGACAGACCCTACAGTAGGTAGAAGCTCTCCCAACAAATACTTATCCATATACAAGACTTGAACCTAAGACTTTACTTACGAGAGAATGGGCCCCTTACCATCTAATCCCACGTGTTATTGGTACAAAGTCAAGTAATTTAATCAGGATGTTATGGACTCACATAACCATGTGGTTTATGTTCATTGGTTATATTAATTTCACTCTTAATTTACTCTAGTTAATACGTGGGCATTGACAAGGTGAAATTTCGGGGAGATCAGTCAAAGGATATATAGCATAGGCTAAACTCTTTTCTTCAATAAATAAAAGAATTCTGACGATTTTTTCTTAAAAATTTTAAAAAAATAATGTTTTACAAATAATGTTACATAATTGATAGCATCAAACAATGAAATTAGTTAATAATTATTATGTAATTTTGTTATTTTCAAAATATTTTAACAACATTGATACAATGTAAAATTGTTCTTATAAAAATCTCATGTACTGTAACTATATTATGTGGGCATAAACAAATAGTGGGCATATTTCAAGGAAATGAAAAGAGAGGACAAATTCAAAGTATGAGAATACAAACGTGTGTGTAAATTTAAATTTAAGCACAACTTTCGCCAGTGTGTCAAGTTAGAGAAATATGGTGAGAAAAAGATTTTTAAAAATGATGTGTCTATTTTAATGTTAGTACTACATGTTACTTTTCTAGATGACCACACATAGTTATTTATTATTAAATTTGAGAATGATTGATTAGGATTTTTTTTTCTTCTCTAGTAATTAGAGTGATTGATAAGGAACTTTCACTTTAGATCTACCATTAGTATGTTTCCAACCGCATTCATAAATTAAATTTGAAGTAGCAAAAGTAAGCTATACCAGAATGAGAAGAGTGGATAAGTGTAACCTTCTTGCACGTCCTATTAAATTAAATCAAATTTCCCCACTAATTAATTGACTAACTAAAAAGGAAAGGATCTTCTTTTGACCTAATCATAATCCTAAAATTATTTTTGTTCCTTCATCTCTAAAGTCTAAGCCAAGAAAAAGAGTCTCCCACGTTGCTTCCCTTCGAAGATGCTGCTCAAACGCCTTTTTTTTTACTTGAATTGCTAAGCAATTCTGCTCTTAACACTTATAGTAATAATTAATAAACTTCAAAATTTAGCAAGAAAAAAAAAAGAAAAAGAAATAAAAGAACAACAGTACAAACAACTTTATAATAAACAACTTTAGTTGCACACGAGTTTATTGTCCCATTCTTTTTCCCTCTAAAGCAGATTCTTCCTAATATTAAAAAAAAAACTTAGCATAAAATGGGGTCAATGCATTTTCATATTATCTTCCTCAAACCCTCACCGACAGCCCAAATACATGCCCTCTGAACCACAACAAACGACAGGCTCTCCTTAATTAAAGCCACGGCCTCAAGCAAAAAAGCTAGTTGGGAATCTGCAGGCGATATTTTGTCACTGCCGTGGGGACACATTCCAAAATTAGGCGGCTGGTAACATGATTAGATCGCGTTCCTTTGCATGCGCCAAAACCAAAGCTTAATTACTAGAAAAAACGTATTTGTCCCCACGATTCCTTGTCGGCCTAAAAACACTTCTTTACTTTCTAACAATTTTCTTTGGAAATTTCTTTGATTGGACTGGGGTAGATATTTTTCAGCCGTGGACTGGTAGGACACGTATATGTTAAGAGTTCTTACCAAAACATTGATATGTGTCTTTTTAACAATCAAATATACCAAAAATAATTTTGATCGGATTTAACGGCTTTAAAACGTGCACCACTCTTACTGGAGAAGTTCTCATTTTATTTTTTGTAAGAAAAAAAAGAATTTTGAGTTTTTTATTATTATTATTATTATTATCATTAATGAAATGATCTTGTTTGCACTATGTATATAATTAAGGTTTCTTCTTTTCCTCCACCATAATGAGATTGTTGACTTAATTATGTGTTTAGATCTCTAATCATTTGAATTAGTGAGACATATGCGTAATGTTCATATATTTCTTGTGTTCCTTATTTATGTTTTTTTCTCATTTCAAATAGTCTTCCAATGTCTGATGGTATGGAAGCTTGATTTGGATAAAAGAAGTGAAAATTGAGAATATTAATCATAAAAAGCAAAGATATGTATACTTTTCTTTATAATATTAACCACGTTGTATTGCTTTGCAGGTTCAGCTCTTGTTAACTGTATGATGTGTAATGAGGACTAAATCTATTAATCAGCGGATAGTGATTTTTTCACTCATATTTTTTTCCCCTCAATTGCTAAATCACCGTGTGTTTGGTAATGGTTCCCACCACATGGTTTTTACCGTAAGCTTAATTATACACAGTGTAAAATTTCCACATGCTACAGTAACAATAAAAATTTTGCTACAATATAAAACTCTCACATGCTACAATAAAAGTGGTTTTCATCACCGATTCTCCTTCCAAACACTTTTTTAGTGTTGTATTGTGCTAGAAAAAAAGTAATTGCTTGAAAGAAAGAAGAGTTCTTTTCTAGGACATGAAAAAATTGCTTTGTTGATAGAGTGCAGTTTTGAAAGAAAGAAGTGATGTATTGGTATTATGCCATCCCCATTTGTAATTATTCAGAGGTTTTAAGCTAATTGGCCTAACCTTTTTTTAATGAATCACGTTTCCAAATCTTTAAAAAAACAAAAAAAAAAAAAAAAAACACACTCTCTCTCTCTTCAATAGCCTGCAAAAAATTTGCCTTCTTCCTCAATTTCAATGGAATCCATCTTTTGTCAAGGAAATCTTCAACCGCATCCGGTGAATTGCTTTGTGCGAACTAACCCATATGCTTTGCATGGAGGGGAGGGACTTTCGGGCTCGCCTAGTACGAAGGAGGGGATTGACGATGTGGCGATGCTCCCCCTCTCAAACCCAATATCGTCACCACCATCGACGACCAAACGGGAAGGTTTTTCGTGGAACCTTCATGACGAGGAAGACTGGCGAAGTGGGGGTGGATCTAGGCAGTGAAGGGCAAGGGTGAGCTGCAACGGGCTAGCATCGGCCGGAGGAGGATTAGCCCACGCAACAAGAGTAGTCTCGATAGAGGATACGGAGTTGCGGTTACTCCGGCGCAGGTTCTGGAGCAGGGCCTCCTCTCCTTGTTCGGAATTAAGTTGACGGCTGCAAAAGAATAGGTCTACTTTACCGTTTACCCTAAAAGACATTGTTAGAAATTAAGTTGAGGGCATTTGTGTCTTTACACAAAAAAGGTATGCACATGATGGTTATATGCTTGAATCCGTAAAAAATTTAACAGAAATGGACGTTAGTCCATTATTTACTAAGGGTTAAAAGAGTTTGGGGTTTGTTTTGTTAAAATTAAAAATAAAGGATCAATGTGTCATTAATTAAAGAATTGAAGGATTATTGATGCAAATTATTTTATAATTTTATCGAGTTTTCCTTAAATTGTCATTTTTTTAATCTAATAGGATGATCTAATAATTTAAAACTTGTACCACCAGCAAAATGTTTTTTTTTCAATTTTCAATTACTGAATTCTAAAAAGGATTAAGATAGAGTTAATAACCAATTTGTTAGACCTTTTTAATTCTTGAACTGAAGTATAAAATTTATATGACAGGACGTCAGCTAATATTTTTAGACAACTACTGGTGGTAGCATTATGACCGCAAAAGGATAAGAGGCTCTCTCTTCTGTCGGCTAGGAATCCATTCCCTTGTTCCATAATAAAACCGCAATTATGGTTTTTAGTATAACTGTTTAAACAGAAAAAAATAATCGAAGATAAAAAATTGAAATTTAAAAATAGTTTAACAACATAGTTCAATTTTTGTGCTTCAAAATTCAAACTGGTACAGAATTAGTTTAGTCCAATTAATGTCGTACTAATTATGAGCATCGTATGTGCCATTATTATATTCAAATTCCCACTTCTCCTGGGGTCTTGAATAAAGTGGTCAAATTTACCATATTTGTTACAGTTGTCACTACCACGTAGCTTTGAGTTGGGTTTTTGGCTGGTAGAGGGGAGTTAAATTTTATTCCAATAATTATTATTTTTAAATAAAAAATAAAAAGTCTGACGGAAGAAGATATATAGCAGGAGACAGGGTGCAGTCAAATAGAGCAAGAGGACAAAGTATGAAGAATCCTCTCATTTGGACATATGTTCTGAAAACAGTTGGCATATGACGTATGGGCCAGCAAAGTGGTATGCCATTCTCTACCGACAGGATTTATTTGTTTCATTTTCTGTATGTATGTACTTATTAGAGTTAAGGGAAAACAACAGGAAGAAAGTAATAAAAAAAAATCTTTATGTGGGAGATTTTCGTGGCAGTGAATCTGCACTGAAGTTTTTGAACTACAGATATGTTCAAGTGGTGGAACAATTGTGTCTAAATTGAAAAAAATTACTAGTAAAAATTTGATGAACTAAACTCTTCAATTTGAGATTTTAAGGACCCATTTGGTTGGTAGAGTAGGCTCTTTCATCTCTCAAAATTTTAATTATTTGGATAAGTTTTTGGCATCCTAAAATCCAAATCATTCAAATCCTTTGAATCTATCAAAATCCTTGATTTGAGAAGAATTCTAATTATCTAAATAAGTAATTGTCACCCCAAAAGCCAAATCATTCATATCCTTTGAATCTATCAACCCTTCCAAACCTCAAATCATTTGATTTAGTAAAATCTAATTTTCTCTCTCTTATATTTATGGGAAAAAAATTATAACTTCTTTATTTGATCTTTGATAAAGACAATTCATCTTTCATCGTGTTCCTAATAAAAAGAGGCATAAATCAAGATTCATATTACATCTTTTTTAATATTATGAACATTAAGATTTTGTTAATTTTTTAATAAATTAAAAACTTTTTATTATTATCCAAACACGAATTCCAATGTTATTCCTATTCAGACTAACACTTAAATGTATATCTAAATGTTAATTCAGATTACAATTCAAATTATTTAATTCAAATCACACAACTCAAATAAAAAAATTCAAATCAACACAATTTAAATCTGTCTACCAAACGAACCCTAATAGTTTTTCATATTGGCACTACAAATATTTTCTATTGAAAAGTGTGCAAACTCTTTTTTTGGTTTTTTTTTTTTTTGAGGTAAGAAAATTGACAGGGATTACACTTAGTACTGACAAGTCTACTATATATGTACATTCACTCGTATATGAACGAATGGCTAGATTCATAATTGTTTGTTTGTATGTTTTATCTACTCTTTTCAAAGATGCAGAGCAAGAGTAGAAGAGATGAAAAAAGAAAAGTACAAAGAAGACCACGCCTAATGAAAGGGCCATTATTTTTCGACCAAAACGACATAGCTTTGGTTGAAAACAATAACAACTTTGAGACTTATATATAGGCTATGTTTGATACACCATATTAATACACCGTATTGTATAATAATAATGCAATATTTGGTATGATCATTGTATTTATAAGTTAATATGGATTCTAAATTAATAAGATCCATGCCGTATTATAGAATACAACCTATTTTTGATGTATTATATTGTATTATTTATATTGAGTCTATAGTTCTTGTCGGAGTTCTGTTAACATCGATCATGAATGTGACACATGTCGATATGCAATTGCCTTGGTGGAAAATCCCCTAACAACCTTAAAAAAAAGGGTATTAAAGTAACTTGTAGCACTGCATTTTATCTTCAGAGTGATGGTCAATCTGATAGAACCATGTAAACATTAGAAAACATGCCCAGAGTGTTGGGTTTGGTACCCTAAAAGCTGCAACATTGTACATATTGTTAATAAATAAATAAAGTGACATTTATAATTATTTTGGTTGCTTATATGTATTATGAATACTTTTATAAACATAAAAAAAATTCCATGATTATTTATATGACTATAAATTTAGCATATAAGTGTTATATGTTTAGGGATAAAATTTATAGATAATAATCTAAATAATCCGTAATAATTAATTTAAAGTTTGGGATCTTTAATTAAATATTATAAGTAAGGTTCAATCTCATTTAGAATGAAATAGTCATTATCCGTACTATTAATGTAGAGACATTGGATTAGAGGTACTTTATATAATGAGATTATATAGAACTGGATCAGATAAATTATGAATCTATAATAATCATCCGTTAGAAATATAGTATTCATATTTATCACTATGATTATCATATATTTGATATTCTTAATCTTGAGTATTTATTAGACTTATGTTTATGACATTATGTTTTTTGATTTGCTTAGTAAGATTTGTTTTAACACAGATCATAACTTAGCATCTTGGAAACATAATGTAATAAATGACTGGGAATAATATTATACAGATATGGAATCCATTCCTTCCCTATGAAAGTTAAAAAAATAGTTCTTTTGAGTGATAATTCGATGTTTGAATAGTAGAGTGCTTGTTCATAATAAGATTATGAATTAACTGTTCATTAGAGGATTATTGGAACTCAAGGATAAAAATATAATAAGAGAGGTAAATGGAAATTAACCCTAGCTCTTATTATGAACTATTTATGGAAGACTGACTTATACGTAATGATTATATCAATGGACTACTCGTTAATTTTTTTTGAGTAATTTTATTATAATCTCAAGAGTTTAGTTTCAAGTTTTTTAGTAGAGTAACACTGAAACTAATAAATTTGACACATTAATTAAAGAGTTTGATTAATTGTCAAATTTATTGGAGCTTGGATTATAGATCCATAGGTCCCCATACCACCTCAGTAACACTATATTGGATTTATGCATAGAATGAATTATAGATATTTAATTTGAAATTATTGAATTTTGAATTGATTATTTCACACTTGAATTATTTATGTGACATAGAAAAAAGTTCTCTATGAGATATAACGTAATGTGATAAATGTTGTTACATTTAACTGAGCATTAGTTAATTAATTAATTGATTAATTTTAAAATCTATTCCTAAATAAATGTGATTTATTTTTGAATTTAGATTTAGATATATATATATATATGGTTTTTAACCAAATCTTTTTATATATAAGATTATAATATATTAATATATATATATATTAAAAAAAATTAAAAAATGGAAACGTAAAGTTACGTTTCACTTACGTTTCCATTTCTACGTTTCGTGTGTGTGTGTGTATATATATATATATGAATCACGTTTGATGTGATTTGTTTATTAAAAAAAAAAAAGGAAAAAGCAACAGTAGCAACACGTTTATGTTTTACCTTATATATATATATATATGTATGTATGTATATTATACGAATCACGTTTAAGTGATTCGGGAAAGAAAGAAAAAAAAAAGAAAGAGAAAATAAAAAGGTTACAATTAAGTAAAATATATCATTTCCTCATATATCTGATATGATGGTTATTTCAAATTGAAAAGTCAATTGAAAAAAAAAAACTAATTGCTTAGATATAAAAAGGGAGAGATAACAGTTATCTCTAGAGTTTTTCATTCACGTAACTTTTATAAAATACTCAGAAAGAAAAACTGAGAGTTCTTCTCTGAAAAAAAAGGTCTGCTATCTCATGTGTTGAGTACATAGCAGATTCAGAAAAGTGTGAGAAAAATTCATTCTTGCAGTTTGATGCCTACTCGTCTTTCCATTGGTGTGGAGGCCTAGATTGAAAGATCATAGTGTCAAAGAGGAAAGCTAGGATACCCTAATAGCTTACAAAAGGTTAGTAAAATTTCTAAAGCTTTTTATTATTAATTAAAATTATATATCTATTCCCGATGAACACAGTTTTTAGAAAATTTTTATTTGTCAACAATCCGATCCTTCTGCTGAGCGAGTTATAGCATGTATAATTTTAATTAACATGATTTTATTTTGATAATATCATGTTTTTTGATGCATGTATATGGGCACTTTACATTTTTGTAATTTTTATTCATGTGATGAATGGTTATTTAATGAATGGATTTTTGGTCGTTAATTATATGGTCATTTTGGATTGATAATTTTATTTTCAGTTTGATTATATCAAATCTGTGTAAGCCCATAAGGGGGCATAGGCTTTTTGTAATTTATCATCATTATTTTTTTTTCTCCTCTCCTTCACTTGCTACACGTAGAGCAATGAAGAAAAAGAAGCTTATTGGATCTTTTGGCCCAGTTAAGAACTTTGGGCCTATCAAATTTCAAAGGTAACCCAGCAATTGTTGCATAGTAAACCAGCCGATGAAGATTGAAAAAATTGGAGTAGGGAATTATGTATAACTTACAAGAAGACCTTTGTAATTTTTTTTTTTATTTTTATGGGTTGTAATTTTAATTATCTAAAAAGACCCGGTCAAAAATCCATTGTTTATATTTATGCTTTATTTTCATGTGATGATTATGATAACATGTTCATGCATTATAACATGTCATCTAGGAAAGTGTCCACTTATAGTTATTGTAACATGACATGCACACACTTGCATATTATTTTTTTTTTATAAAGGTGTTTATAAAATGATTTAATATGTGTTAAAATTAATTTAATGAGATTAAATTAATTGGGTTGGTTTTATAGAATTTTAATTATTAATCAACCAAATAATGTGAATTTAGTTTTAATAGTTAAGACTGGGTAAAATTCACATTAATTCTAAGTTATCTAATTTAAATTGTTTAATATTCAGTAACTTAGACAATTCATAATAAATTTAGATTTTTAGAAAATCTGGTAATTTATTTAAGTGTAAGTAGAATGGGATTCTATTAACACATAATATAATCTAGTAATTAAAAATTGTTTTTATTTACTAGAGTTATGAAACATATGATGTTTCATAGGATAAAACACATCTTTTAAAATAATGAGTGCGAGAAGGTAATATGGCAATATAACCTGTGGTCTTCACTATTAGCACAACACCATGAGATTTAGGTGGCGCCTCGTGACGCTTTGATTTCGTCCTCTCTACGGAGGGTGTCCATGTAAATCAATAACAAGGTTGACTTCCATGAGATAAGATTCTACAATGTATTTCAAAATTGACCTACCCTATGACGACAATTTTGAGTTAAGTTGTTAAAATCTAAAATAGTGGATCACACTCATAAGGATATAATTAAATTGTTAATTATATCTTCATCAAATATAAACTGTTATTAATAAATATAGAAAATATGAGATATTTTGAATATATTTATTAATTGAGAATGTCTCAATTCAATTTATAAATAATTTGACCTACCCTACGACGGCACTTTATTTATTAAAATTGAATAATCGTGGAATTAGTAAAATATTATTTTGTGTTTTTCCATATGCATCATACATCATGTTTATTATTTCAAAACATATGTTTATGATGTTTATGCAACCATTTAATTTATGTTATTTTATTTATTTATTACAACAACAATGTCTAATCCAATCATCGCCATTCTCTTAAATGAAAAATTAACTGAAGATAATTTTGTCAAGTGGAAGAGTAACATGAACATTGTACTAATTTGTAAAAATTACAAGTTTTTCCTGACAAAGGAATGTCCTTCATCGCCTACTGCCAATGCTCCTCGTAATGTACGAGAAGCATATGATCATTGGATCCAGCCAAACAACAAGGCCTGCTGTTTTCTTTTGGCTGGCATGTCTGACGTGCTTAAGATGAGCATGAATGAATCAGTCTCTATAAGACATGTTTGGTAAACCTTCTGAAAAGGCACGCCATGAAGCCGTTAAGGTGGTAATGAATGCCAAAATGAAGGCAGGGATTTCGGTCAGAGAACATATTCTCAACATGGTTGACTATCTCCATGAGGCCGACGTGAACGGGGCTGTGATAGATGAAGCCACACAGGTGGGGATGATTTTAGAAACCTTCTCCCCTGCATTCCTTCAGTTCAAAAGTAACTATTTCATGAACAAGCTGAAATATAACATGACTCAGTTGCTTAATGAGCTTCAAACCTTCGAGTCTATTTCAAAAGAAAAGACTAAAGAAGCTGAGGCAAATGTTGCAGAAGCTCAACCCTCCTCTTTTACTCGAAAGAATAAGAAGAGGAAGAGAACTGAAGGAAGTGGTAAGTCTAAAAATGGAGGGCAACCTAAGAAGAACAAAAACAACAACAACAAAAAGAGCTCAGAGCAAAAGAAGCCTAAAGGAAAATGTTTCCATTGCGGCATAGTTGGGCACTAGAAGAAAAACTACAAGAAGTATCTTCAGAAGCTCAAAGAAAAGAAGAACAACGGTAAGTCAGATTTACTCGTTTTAGAAGCTTGTTTAGTTGAAGATGGTACTTCACCTTGGATAATTGATTTAGGGGCAACTAACCATGTTTGTTCTTCTTTGCAGATACTTAGTTCTTTAAGGGAGCTTGCCAACAGGGAACAAACAATGAGAGTGGGAACAGGAGAGGTTGTTGTGGCAAGAGCAGTGGAAGTTGTTAAACTTTATTTTAGAAATAAGTTTTTAATTTTGGACAATGTTTATTATATTCCTTGTTTTCGTAGAAATTTGATTTCTGTTTCCAGGTTGTTTGAACAAATGTTTAATGTTTCTTTTAATAATAATTATGTTAATATTTCTAGAAATGGTTTGAATATTTGTTCTACGTATCTAGAAAATAGGCTTTACACTTTAATGCCTAACGAAAAATCACTGCTCAATACCGAAATGTTCAAAGTTGAACAACCAAAACCCAAGAAGCAAAAGAATTCTTCTGATAATAAAACATACCTATGGCGCCTTAAATTAGGTCACGTTAACCTTGGCAGAATTAACAGACTAGTAAAGGATGGTCCTTTAAAAGAACTAAAAGTTAGTTCTCTACTAGTTTGTGAATCTTGTCTTGAAGTTAAAATGACTAAAAGGCCTTTCTCTACAAAAGGCGAAAGGGCCAAGGAACCACTTGAGCTAATACATTTAGACGTCTACGGTCCATTGAACTAAAAGAACTAAAAGTTAGTTCTTTACTAGTTTGTGAATATTGTCTTGAAGGTAAAATGACTAAAAGGCCTTTCTCTACAAAAGGCGAACGGGCTAAGGAACCACTTAAGCTAATACATTCAGACGTCTACGGTCCATTGAATATACAAGCACGTGGTGGTTACGAATATTTCGTCACATTTATTGACGATTATTCTAGGTATGGTTACATATACCTAATGCAAAGGAAATCTAAAACTTTTGGAAAGTTCAAAGAATTCCAAGAGGAAGTTGAAAAGCAATTAGGAAAGACGGTGAAGAGTCTTCGATCTGATCGAGAAAGGGAATACCTTGATACTGAATTCAAGGACTATATGATAGAACATAGTATTCTATCACAACTCACCGCACTTGGAACACCACAACAAAATGGTGTTGCAGAGAGAAGAAATCGGACGTTGCTTGATATGGTGAAATCTATGCTCTGCTACTCATCATTACCCACTTCATTTTGGGGATATGCACTACAAACTACAGTATATCTTCTAAACATAGTTCCATCTAAGTCTATTCCAAAAACACCTTTAGTGTTATGGAATGGTCACAAACCTAGTCTGCGATATATCCGTATATAGGGGTGTCCAACACATGTGCTGAAAGGAAAGACCAGGAAGCTGGAACCGCATTCTGAAGTATGCTTGTTTGTGGGATACCCAAAGGGAATAAGGGAAGGTTTGTTTTATAGTTCACAAGAAAAGAATGTATTTGTATCAATAAATGCCACTTTTCTTGAGAATGATTATATGACAAACTATAAACCTCGTAGCAAAGTAGTACTTGAAGATTTACTTTCTGATCAGATCAGACCGCAACCGACAACCGTTGTCGAAGGACAAAACGAGAAGACCACATCTCCAGATTAGAATTTCATACCACCTCGACGTAGTGGGAGGGTTGTGAGACCACCTGCTCGCTACAGAAAAATTGGAGAAGCACATGTTGCTATCTCTGATAATGGTGAGGATGATCCATTGACATATCATGATGCAATGGAAGATTCTGAGAAGGAGAAATGGTTGTAGGCTATGAACCTTGAAAAAGAGTCCATGTACTCTAATTCAGTATGGGATCTTGTAGACCTACTTGAAGGGGTAAAACGCATAGGGTGCAAGTGGATCTACAAGAAGAAAAGAGGAGTGGATGGGAAAGTTGAGACTTTCAAAGCTAGGCTTGTGGCAAAGGGTTATACTCAAAAGGAGGGAGTTGACTATGAAGAAACTTTCTTGCCTATAGCTATGCTTAAATCCATTCAGATTCTTTTATCCATTGTTGCTTGTCTTGATTATGAGATATGGCAAATGAATGTCAAGACTGCTTTTTTGAATGGCTATCTTGAGGGAAGCATCTATATGGTGCAACCAGAAGGGTTTGTAGTTAAAGATCAAGAGCAAAAAGTTTGCAAGTTGTAGAGGTCCATCTATGGACTTAAGCAAGCTTCAAGATCTTGGAACTTGAGATTTGATGTGGCAATCAAATCTTATGGTTTTGATCAAAACATTGATGAACCTTGTGTATACAAGTACATCAAAGATAAGAAGGTGGTCTTCTTAGTTCTTTATGTAGATGATATCCTACTCATTAGAAATGATGTAGGTGTATTATCTAATGTAAAGAAATGGCTCACCAACCAATTCCAAATGAAAGATTTGGGAGAGGCAAGTTATGTTCTTGGAATCCAACTCATAAGAGATCGTAGGAACAAACTGTTGGCGCTGTCTTAGGCATCGTATATCGATAAGGTGCTTATCAGATTTTTGATGCAAAACTCCAAGAAAGGTAATTTACCTACACGTCATGGAGTATATCTTTCAAAAGAGCAGTGTCCTAAGACACCTCAAGAGAAAGAAAACATGAGACGGGTACCCTATGCATCTGCAGTGGGAAGTCTAATGTATGCCATGTTGTGTACAAGACCTGACATTTGCTATGCGATAGGTATAGTCAGTAGGTATCAATCCAACCCAGGATTAGATCTTTGGGTAGCGGTTAAACATATTCTCAAGTATCTTAGGAGAATGAGAAACTATATGCTAGTATATTCCGGTGAGAATTTTATTCCCATTGAATACACTGATTTTGATTTTCAATCAAACAAAGATACACGTAAATCTACGTCTAGATCAGTGTTTACTTTTGGTGGTGGAGCCATAGTTTGGAAAAGCATCAAACAATCTTGTATTGCTAATTCAACTACGGAAGCTGAATATGTGGCTGCTTGTGAAGTAGCTAAAGAAGCTGTTTGGCTCTGTAAGTTCTTAAATGATTTGGAAGTAGTTCCAGGCATGGATAAACCACTCACACTGTATTGTGATAATAGTGGTGTAGTGGCAAATTCAAGAGAACCTAGAAGCCACAAAAGAGGAAAACATATAGAGAGAAAATATCATTTGATCTGAGAAATAATACATCGAGGCGATGTGGAAGTTGTGAAGATAGCGTCAGAATATAATCTTGTTACCCTTTCACCAAGACACTACCTGTAAAGAGCTTCGAGGCACACTTGGAAGGCTTAGGTCTTAGAGACATGTCTCACCTGCTTTAGGGCAAGTGGGAGATTGTTGGGTTTGGTGCCCTAAAGCTGTGACATTGTACATATTGTTAATAAATAAATAAAGTGACATTTATAATTATTTTGGTTGCTTATATGTATTATGAATACATTTATAAACATCAAGAAAATTCTATGATTATTTATGTGACTATAAATTTAGCATATAAGTATTATATGCTTAGGAATACAATTTATAGATAATAATCTAAATAATCTGTAATAATTAATTAAAGTTTGGGATCTTTAATTAAATATTACAAGTACGGTACAATCTCATTAAGAATGAAATGTCATTATCCAAACTATTAATGTAGAGACATTAGATTAGAGGTACTTTATATAATGGGATTATAGGACTGGACCAGATAAATTATGAATCTCTAATAATCATCACTTACAAATAGAGTATTCAAATTTATCACTATGATGATCATATATTTGACAGTCTTAATCTTGAGTTTTATTAGAGTCCTATTTATAAAATTATGTTTAATTTTTGACTTGCATGGTAAGATTTGTCTGAGTATTTATCACTAGAGATATTAGATTGGAGGTACTTTATATAATGAGATTATATAGGACTGGATCAGATAAATTATGAATCTCTAATAATCATCCGTTACAAATAGAGTATTCAAATTTATCACTATGATGATCATATATTTAACAATCTTAATCTTGAGTATTTATTAGACTCCTATTTATGACATTATATTTTTTGACTTGCATGGTAAGATTTGTCTAAGCATAGATCATAACTTAGCATCTTGGAAACATAATGTAATAAATGGCTTGGAATAATATTATACAGATATAGAATCCATTCTTTTCCTATGAAAGTTAGAAAAATAGTTCTCTTAGTGATAATTCGAGGTTTGAATAGTAGAGCGCTCGTTCATAATAAGATTATGAATTAACTGTTCATTAGAGGATTATAGGAACTCAAGGATAAAGATATAATAAGAGAGATAAACGAAAATTGAGCCTAGCTCTTATTATGAACTATTTATAAAGGACTGACTTATATGTAATGATTATATCAATGGACTACTCGCTTATTTTCTTTGAGTAATTTCACTATAATCTCAAGAGTTCAATTTTAGGTTTTTAGTGGAATAACACTGAAACTAATAAATTTGGCACATTAATCAAAGAGTTTAATTAATTGTCAAATTTATTGAAGATTGAGTTATAGGTCCATAGGTCCCCAATACCACCTCTGTAACACTATATTGGATTTATGCTTAGAATGAATTATACATAATTAGTTTAGAATTATTGAATTCTGAATTAATTATTTCACACTTGAATTATTAATGTGACATAGAAAAATGTTCTCTGTGACACATAGTATAATGTGATAAATGTTATCATATTTAACTAAGCATTAGTTAATTAATTAATTGATTAATTTTAAAATCTATTCTTAAATAAATGTGATTTATTTTTGAATTTAGATTTAAATATATATATATATATGGTTTTGAACCAAATCTTTATATATATAAGAATATATTAATATATATATTAATATAAAACAAAAAAAAAGGAAACGTAAAGGGACGTAAACGTTTAACTTTATATATATATATTATATATATACAAACGAATCATACGAATTAGTTATGATTCATTAAATGAAAAAAATAAAAGAAAAAGCAAGTTTACACGTAACTTCTTTATATATATATATATATAAGTTAACCGTTTTTTTGAAATTTGTTTGTAGAAAAAAAGGAAAGGAAAAAAGGTAAGAATTATGTAAAATGTATCCTTTTCTCATATATATAATATGATGGTTATTTTAAATTGAAAATCAATTGAAAAATTACTAATGGCTCAGATATAAAAAGGGAGAGATGACTGTTATCTCAAGAGTTTTTTTTTTTTTTTTCATTCACATAACTTTTGCAAAATACTTAGAGAGAAAAACTGAGAGTTATTCTCTAATAAAAAAAGGTCTGCTATCTCATGTGTTGAGTACATAGCAGATTCAGAAAAGTGTGAGAAAAATTCATTCTTACAGTTTGACGCCCACTCGTCTTTCCATTGGTGTAGAGGCCTGGATTAGAAGATCATGGTGTAAAAGATAAAAGCTAGGATACCTTGATAGTCTTCAAAAAGTTTAGTAAAATTCCTAAAGCTTTCTATTAATTAAAATTATATATCTATTCCTGATGAATAAAGTTTTCAAGAAATTTTTGTTTGTCAAGAATCCGTTCCTTCTGCTGTGTTCTATTTTTTTAATTCCAACAACATTAATGCCACATAGTTACTCACATGCTATTCATTCTCTTGACTCCCTTCAAATTCTTCATCACTCTAGAAGGAAGTTAAAGCTTTGGGTTTCTTCTTTGATGTGTTGGCGCATTCGGATTGAATATGTTCAAACCCTTGCATTCTCGACACTGAATTCCTTTACTATTTTTCACATCATTAGATTGCTTGGGAAAACCCTTATTTTTCTAATCATTTTCAGCCTTTGAGGAATTATAGAACTTCTTCATTGAAATTTTTCGTCAATGAAGCTAAAGATTTTGACAAATCTTTCTCATCTTCAAACGTCAACCTCTCACTATAATCATGCACATCAGATTGTAGGGCTATGTTATTCTCTTTCTTCCTTTGCTTTAATTTAATCTCAAAAGTTTGCATTGAGTCCATTAATTCATCAAGTTTCATGGAGTCAACTCCCTTGGGTTCTTCAATGGCTATAAGCTTGTAAGCAAAACTCTCAAGAAGAAATCATAGGGTTTTGCTCACAAGTTTTGAATCAAAATATTTCTCAGCAAGAGAAAACATCTCATTAACAATATGACATAATTTAACAGTAAAATCTACAATCCATCCACGATCATGCATTTTTAAATTTTCAAAACTGATTGCCATCATTTGTAATTTGGAAACCTTAACAGCATCAGTTGCCTTATGTGTGATTTGGAGAATATTCTAAGCATCATTAGCAAAGTCACACATTGACGTAAGCTTGAGCTGATTAAAATCTACAAAATTGAATATGGCATTAAGGGCTTTTGAGTTGTAATTAGCAAGTTTAACCTCATCGTACAACCATGATTCCTTAGGCTTGAGAGTAATTTCATTAGTAGCAGTAGGATGATTTTAGCCTGTGAGGATTGAACGCCATGCTCTCTTATCAATTGCCTTAAGGAATACCGTCATGTGTGCCTTCTAGTACGAACAGTTTGCACCATCCAGAAGTGGTGGTTTAGAGATTGAGCCTCGATCTCTCATTAAATCCATACCTGTAAACACACATCTTGTCCTAAAATCTCACCAACAAAGATTAGTGAACCGCTTTGATACCAATTGAAAGATATGTTTTTAGAAAATTACTGAATTTTTAATTAAAGTCCAATTAATTAATAAAATTACCAATGTATAAAGTAAAATAAAGAACATGGCAAATTTTATCGTGGTTCGATTATAAAACCTATGTCCACGGGTCACGTACAGATGATGAACAATCTATTAAGACAAATTGTTTACAAGCACCAATTGAACTTAATAATGTAAGATTCCCTCTCAATGATTAACACTGTAATACTTGGAGAAATCCAAGTAATTAATAAATATAATTAATTAAAGATTTTTCCATAACCATGCCGTTAAGTTTGCAAGAAGCCTGAGTTTATAGCCCATGAGCATAGATTTTAGTATAGTAATTAAGTATTTGATTGACTATACCAATAGAATCTAAGAATATGAGTCAAGGGTTTTTCTTAAAAGACCCAAACAGTTTATTTTACACAAAAATTCATGTGATTTCATGATTCTATGATTTCAAGTGAATTATTGTAATAATATTTAAATAATGTTATTTATATATTTATTAAGTTAAGGATTTTTCTTAGAAAACACATGTGTAAATTTTGTGATTGAAGAATTTATAGAACTAATATAAGTAATCTAAAATTCTATAGAATATATTGAAGTTAAATATATTGACTTTTGTAATTAAATAATTCGGTCGATAATTTCTACTACGATTTAAGGCAGAAGAAATTTCAATCCATAAATGTCTTGAGAATTTAAATTACAAGAATTTTCAAATGTGGTATGGTATTAGTAAAGTATCGAGAAATACTCTAACACATAGAAAATCCTTAATTGCCTACAAGTTAAAAATCGAAGTTACGTGATTACCATTTTCGATGAAAAATGCTATTCGAATTCAGAAATTAACATTGTCAAAGATATGTCAATATCGATGTAGAGTGTAAAAAAAGTCAAGATTATATTTATGCAGTCAAGGAATAAATTTAAGATTAAAAAACAATTTATTTTT